>JADBJO010008541.1:15000-30000 GCA_016801955.1 Conus betulinus
TCTCTCCTCTCGCTCTCTCTCTCTCTCTCTCTCTCTCTCTCCTTCTCTCTCTCTCTCGTCCGCTCCTCTCTCTCTCTCTCTCTCTCTCTCTCTCTCTCTCTCTCTCCTCTCGCTCTGTCGCCTCTCTCTAACGTTATGTGACAATTTTTTTATTCTGAGGACTGTAACACATCGGGAAACACAATACCAGTAATCGTGGTACCAGTTATTCTGGTTGAACATGCCCTTGGAGCAAAGATGCACAAGAAAATGAAGTACGAACTTTGTGTTTGCTGTCCCTGGTCCCTGTGAGTTTCTTCAGCAAGAAATAAGACATTCCACATATCTTGCCTGACGAACGAGGAAGGCCTAAGAGGTCGAAACGCGTCGTGTTCGGTCTTGTGACGTCGGTTTTGCTACGTCTCTGGCGGTGCTTTATCAATAGCTTTTACGAACATCTGTGTCTGTCAATGTGACCGTGCTGATGGCAAATAATAAAATAATATTGAAATGGTGTATGCATATATCCATGTAAGGGCATGCGATTGAAGGAGTAGTGAAATGTTTATACTGAATCATACGCTTGTGGTTCTCTATAGCTGAAAGATCTTGGAATGTGGGCATCATTATGTTGATGGTATCGTTAATTCATTTCTCTACGCTGCGATGTGTCACTGTATAGGTACTGTATGAATGATCCCCCCGAATCTCCCCCCCCTGCCCACCCACCCCACTGCCCCCCCCCTCACCCCTGCCCCCCCCCACATCCCACCTGCCCCCCCCCCCCTGCCCCCCCACCCCTTCACAAGGTGCGGTGGCCGAAACGGAATAAACATTTTTTTTTTTCAAAATTTCATTTTCCATTTTCCTCAACTCCAGCTCTCGAAACCCCCCTTTATCCTTCTCTCTCTCTCTATCGATCTCTCTCTCTTTCTCTCTCTCTCTTATGGTCATGCTCTCTCTTTGTCCATTAAAACTCTCTCTCTCCCTTTCTCTATGGCTACTAATCTATCTCTCTTATCATGACTATTACTCACACATTCTCTCTCTCTCTTTCTCTCCTCTCTCTGATCTCTCTCTCTCTCTCTCGCTCTTCAAAACTTAAACGGACATTATCTAAAGTAATAACATATGTCTCTGTCTCTCTCATTTTTGTTCGTCCGTGTCGTCTGTCTGTCTGTCTGTGTCTGTATGTCGGTCGGTCTGGTTCTGTCTGTCTGTCTGTGAACGAATCTTTTTTAATGAGGGATAAAGAATAAGCACAATACAGGCTTTTTTTACATCTTGCCCTCGATGAAGCAAAAAAAAAAATAATGATGACAATATGTGACTTCAAAATCAACGAACAATCTAAATAGTGAAAAGAATGTTAGCCTGAAATACAAAAGGCAATCCAAAAATATGACAGTCAACCTTTGAAGAAGAGAGAGAGAGAGAGAGAGAGAGAGGATGAGAGCGAGGAGAGGAGAGAGATGAGAGAGAGAGAGAGTTTCTAAAGGTTTAACAGTATCGCCACGTCAAATTTAAAAAAAAAAAAAAAAGAGTTCCACTACCCAATTCCCCTAACGCGTTCTCCTTACGCCCCCCCCCCCCGCCCCCCCACCCTCCCCCCCTCCCCCCACTCACCCTCTTCCCCAAACCCTCACCCTCACCTCACCCCCACCCTCACCCCGCCGTGCAGTTGTCGGTTGTCAGTGAAGGGGAACATGCCAGTGAGGCAGGTGGGTAAGACAAAACCCCAGACCCTTACTTCCTTTTAATGGACTCTAAATAAGAAAAAAATGATGTCCGGTATTTGTTCGACACTGGAAGACTGATGACCTCAAAGTCTCGCCCTCCGTGCACCACGGACAAGCGGGCCTCCTATCAGACATGATCATCCAGCCCTGGCCAGCGGGTGGTGGTGACACTGTTCGCCCCAATTTCCCTCAGTTCTTGCTTTGTACTTTCTTCTTAGTCGGTCTTTTATTTAAATGGTCGTTCTTTCGTTCTTTCTTTTGATCTTTTAGTTCTGTTTTATGTATTTCGGGTGTGTTCTTCTTTTCGTTCTTTCGCTCTTGCATTCTTCGTGTTAGGTCCTTCGTGCTGTTTCGTACTGTTCGTTCTTTCTTTCGTTCTGGACTTTCTTTCTTTTCTTTTATTTCTTTCTTTCTTTCTAGGTTTTGTCTTTCTTTTTTCTCTTTCTTTCATTTAACTTTTCTGTTCTTCAGGTAGTCTCTTTTTTTTTTTCTTTTTTCTTTTACCCGAAGAGTACAAATCACTATATCTTTTTAAAAAACTGATCACTGAGGAGCAAGCACGCAGTAAAAGGGAAGTTTTCAATCACCCCAGTCAAAAGTTCTCCTAAAACCAATATCAGTATCTGCTACGCAGTTTATTCTGGTCTAAAGCGCGCGCGCACACGCACGCACACAACACACACACACACACACACACACATGACCCCCCCCCTCCACATGACCAAAAACGAAACACTATAGGAAAGACCGAACAAAAAAAATGAACACACACCCTCCCCCCCCTATAAGGAAAGAACGAAAGAACTCCACCGAACCTCGCGGACACTCCCTATATGGACAGGCAAGTATTAATCCCATTTACCCAACAAAGGGAGTGGAGTTTTGTGTGGTGTATGACCGTTTTTTATCCCGCCACCGCCATTAAGGCAGCCATACTCAATCTTCAGGGAAGGTGCATGCTATGTGTAACGTGTCATCCATACCAACGGCCAAACTGACCTTCTCTTCCGAAAGTTGGTGATGGGATTTGACGTGGGTGCAAGATGTTATGCGTGCGTCCCCTTTTCCTCTGTCTTTTATTTCTCCTCCTCTGCTTCCTCCTCTCCATCTCTCCTTCCTTCTCTCTCTCTCTTCTCTCTCTCTCTCTCTCTCTCTCTCTCTCTCTCTCTCTCTCTGACCGTCTGTCTGTCTGTCTGTCTCCTTTCTCTCTCTCTGTCTCTGTCATTTTTTTTGTTCAGATCAGTTTCAGTAGTTTTATTTAACGTCTTTTCATCACAAGATGATCTTAGACCTAGTCTGTCATTTTTGTACTTTTGGTATGTATTAGGGTTTGGTTTAAAGATTTACCCTCAATAAACTTCCCTCCCCTCTCTCTCTCTCTCTCCTCTCTCTCTCTCTCTCTCTCGCTCTCTCTCTCTGGACGACCTGGACGGAATCACCCCTCTCCAATCCCCCCCACACACCACACACACACAATCCATCAGTCTCTCTCTAAAAAAAAAAAAAGTAACCTGTGTGTGTGTGTGTGTGTGGGTGTGGTGTGTGGTGTGTGTGTGTTACTCGTTCACTCCCCCAACATTCTCCTTCCCGACCCCTACTACCACTTAAAAATTAGTCTCCTCCTCCTAGAAAGTCCCCTATCCCACCCCACCCCCATCCCCACCACTCCCTCCCCACACCAATCTGTACCCATCATCGAGCCGGGCCACCCCAACCCCCACCCCCCACCCCCCATCCCCACTCCCCACCCCACTTCAAACCACACAACGCACCCCCACCCCTACCAATCCCCCACCCCATCCCAGTCAGCCTCTCTCTCTCCCTTCTTCCCAGATCTCACTGCGCACTGAAGGCCTTGACTATTGACTAATATCTTGAGGCATACGACGCCGCGTTTTAAAGAAAGAGAAAAAATCGAAAGAAAGAGAAGAGAGAGAGAGAGAGAGAGAGAGAGACGAGAGAGAGAGAGAGAGCGCAGGGGAAGAGAGGGGGGAGGAAGAAGGAAGAGGGTGGTAGGGTGGGGGGGGGGGGGGGGGGTGGTCGTCTGTCGGGATTCAGTTGAGTCGCCGTCGTACAAAAAAAAAAAAAAAAAAAAAACAACCCCAACCTGGGCAATTCAAACAGGTAAAACGCCAAAGTCTCGTCCGCACGTTCCGCAAAGAAGGTCGCAGAATCGGACCAGTTACGTAGCCCCCGACTGGTACTATTTACAGAGAGAGAGAGAGAGAGAGAGAGAGAGAGAGAGAGAGAGAGAGAGAGAGAGTGGAGGTAGGGGAGTTTAAAACTATTTAGTGTTTTTAATTTAGCGTCCTTTCCGTGTAAGAAATGCATTTCATCTTTTTGAATATGAACCAAGGTGAATGTTGTCTCAAAGAGCCAGAGGTCAAACACGGACATCTTTCCGAATATTGTTCCGCCGTTATTCTCAAAATCGTTATTGGCATTATTGATACTGATCTTATTAACTAATTTTTTTTTTTTCACAAGAGTGGGTGAATATCACCGACAGCCCCCACCACAACCATCACCACCCTTACATCATTCCCCTGCTTTTTGTCCTTTTTTTTTCTCTCCTCTTCTGTTCCTCCTCCTTTCTTCTGTCTTCCTCTTCCGTTCTCAATGCTTCCACCTTCTCTGTCATTGGCTGATAGATCGTGTACACACACACAAACACACACACACACACCACACACACACACACACACACACACACACACACACACACACACACACACACACAACAACACACAACACACCACACACACCACACATACACACACCACCCCACACACACACACACAACACACACACCACACCACACCATACACACGCACACACACACACCACCACACACAACACACACACACACACACACCACACACACACACACACACACACACACACACACACACACACACACGCACACACACACACACACACACTACACACACAACACACACACACACACACACACCACACACACACACTACACTACACTACACTACACACACACTATGTACACACACACACACACACACACACACACACACACACACACACACACATTGACGCAAAGAACACATAATATACCACAATACTTCAAAAGAAAAAAAAAAAAAAAAAACTATCCAGTTAAAAGGAAGATGGAGGGGGGAAGACAGATGGGAGAGGGTGGGGGGGGGGGGATGGGGATAGTGGACGGCAAGGAGGGCGGGAGAGAGAGAGAGAGAGGGGGGGGACATGGGAGGGGGGGGGGGGTGGTGTAAAGAAGCTCACATGGCGTCTTCTTGAGCAGATGTGCCGGGTGACAATTTCGTCAGCTGTCCTCGTCAGGTGGCGAGTGTGCCGTATATGTCGAGCAGGAAGAGGAGGGGGTGGAGTGGGAGGAGGGGGGGGGGGGGGGGGGAGGGGGAAGGTAAGGGGGAAGAAGAAAGAAGAAACAGCAGCAGGGAGCTCAGGGAATAGCGGGGGTCGAGGAAGGGGTTCGCGGGGAGGGGGAGGGGGGGGGGGGGGTGGAAGAGCGGAGCGGAGGGGGGTGGGGGGGGGGGGGACGGTGGAGGGTGGGGGATGAGGGTGAGGTCGAAATGAGGGTTGGAGAGAGAGAGAGTGGTGAGGGCGGTGGGTGGTGGTGGTGGTAGGGTGGTGGGTGGTGGTGGTATATGGGGATAGTGGCGCGTGACTTAAAAAAAAAAAAATCAGTATCAGCGGTCATGAATACCACAGGGTTAGACTTACGGTTAAGAGAGAGAAAGAAGAGAGAATCAATATCAGTAGTCATGAGGATCACGTGTGAGAGGACGAGACTGGAGAGGAGAGGAGAGAGAGGAGAGAGAGGAGGAGCTGTTGAGAGAGAGGGAGGGAGGAGAGAGTGGGGAGGAGAGAGAGGAGAGATGAGAAGGAGAGAAGGGGGAAGGGAGAGAGAGAGAAAGGAGACGAGAAACGCGACAAACAGCGCTTGGAATGTAGAATAAGCAGCAGGTAAATTTATTTTTACTGCCGCTCTTGTAAATGCTCGCACGCGCCCAGAGAGAGAGAGAGAGAGGAGAGAGAGAGAGAGAGAGAGAGAGGAGAGAGAGACTGGGAGACGTAGAGAGAGCGGAGAGAGAGAGGAGAGAGATGACGAGAGAGAGAGAGAGAAGAGAGAGAGAGAGAAAGCATAACTGTTGTTGACATAATTTTCGAAAAGCGCACCTGTGTTTCCTTCGTCGTTTCAGGCATGGATAACCCCACCCACGCACGCGGCGCACTTACACACACAACCACCACACACACACACACCCACACACACACACACACACACACACGCACACACACGCACACACACACACACACACACACATGCATGCGCGCGCGCCAACACAACACAGACATACGCGACGCGCGCGCAACATACACACAGACATAGCACACTCGCGCCACATACACAGAACAGACAGACAGACAGACAGACAGAAAGACAGACAAAAGAGCAGACAGGAAAGAAAGGACAGAGACAGACACACTAACAGGCAGAGAGAGTGAGGACAGAAGGCAGACGGACCACAGGACAGATAGACAGACAGAGACGTTGAGACAGATAGAAAGGCAGACAGACTGACAGACAGATAGACAGACAGGCTGACAGACTGTCCAAGACAGAGAGACAGAGACAAATAGACCGAGGAGAGAGAGATGCGGGGAGAGAGAGAGGAGAGAGAGAGAGAGAGAGAGAGAGAGTCGGTCGAACGGTCAGACAGAACGGACAGCCAGACAGACTTACAAAACAGACACAGGGACAGACAGACAGACAGACAGACAGAGGGTAGGGCGTTTTCACAAGCAGGGAGACATTGATGCTGCAAAGGTTCGAGTTAATTTTTAAAACTGTTGAACTTTTTAAAAGAAAAAAAAACCCTCCCTGGTAATGAATTCACCACTAAAAAAGCAAACAAAACATGCAGCTGCTTCGGAGAGAGAGAGGGAGAGAGAGACTCTAGTGTTAGTTATGAATGAGCTCGTTGCTTTTGTTTAGGAGGGGGAGAGGGGGGGGGGGGGGGGGGAGAGGCAGACAGACAGACAGAGGAGAGAGATAGACAGACTTTTTTCGACAGACAGACAGACGGACGGACTGACAGACAGGGACAGGCAGAAAGACAGACAACAAGACAGACACATAGAGATGTGTGTGTGCGCGCGCGCGCGCGCGCGTGCGTGTGTGTGTATTGTGTTTGTGTGTGTGTGTGTGTGCGTGTGTGTGTGTGTGTGTGTGTGCGTGTGTGTTGTGTGGTGTGTGTGTGTTGTGTGTGTGTGTGTGTGTGTGTGTGTGTGTGTGTGTGTGTGTGTGTGTGTGTGTGTGTGTGTGTGTGTGCTCGCGCGCGCGCTCGCGCGTGCGTGCATATCAAAGAGGAAGGGACGGAATTACAATGTCGGTATCTGGCTGGTTCATCCTCTAGCACATTACTGAGTTGCTTGCAGAAAGTTATAGGTTCCACCCTCACCCCCCACCCCTTTCCCCTCCATCCCCCCCTCCCTCCCCTCCCCCTTCCCCAAACCATTTCGGACGCGCTGAGCCCCCATAACAGACAGGAGGCTGCTTTATACCGCACACCCCCTCCCCACCACCCCCTGCACCAACCCCTCCGCAACCCCCCCCGTCCCACCAACCCCCCCCGCACACCCATCTCTTTTCATTCCCTTCTCTCTCCCCCCTCCCCCCCCCCCCCCCCCCCCCCCCCCCCCCCCCCCCCCCCCCCCCACAACACACACACTGGACCAGCCCACAGCACAAAATTTGATCGTCCCCACTGCTACCTTCGTGCACTCGTTCTGGTGGGGTCAGTGTTGTTGTCAACGCCCTCTACCCTCCACCCCCCACCCCTACTCCTAACCTACTACCCCCTCCCCCACTACACCCTCCCTCCCCAACCCCCCCCCCCACCTACCCCCAACCCCCCCTCCCCTCCCGCCTTCTCCACTCATTCCACTCCGCCCTCAAGTCCCTCCGTAGCACTGTCCTTATTCCAGTGCGTCACATAGGTCACACCTTCTTCTTAATTAAGGCGATTCTGACAGTGCTAGATAGTAAAGTTCGGGGTGCTCTGGGCGAAGTCTGTTGTTGTGTCTTGCTCCAGTGGCATTTCTGATGCGCACAGCTTCTTCCTCAGGTCCACAACACCGGGAAGGTGAAGTAGAAGTGGAGGTCGCAACGTTGTGAAAACAGAGGCAGTAGAAGTGGAGGAGATCAATTATGCTAGCTAAAGGCATTTTTTGATTTATATTATTATGCTAGCTAAATATATATATATATATATATGTATGTATGTATATATGTATATATATATATATATTTATATATATGCAAAATCGAAACACGTAGACCAAATACTTCAGTTTTTTCAGAGCCAGTTGAGCAATAGATTTAAAATCGAATTGTTTAATGCTACAGTCAACACAACAGTCTAAACCATTTTCATGCTACATGGAACAATTACAGGCCAATGATTCTTTAAGGAAACACTTCTTTAAGATCTTGATCTAAGACATATTTCCATATACCCAGTCTTCTTTATTTCACAACCTCCCTCTGAAATGGAGAGAGTGAAGGAAGAGAGGAGAAGGAATAAGTTGTTAAATCTCGCAAAAAATGATGTCACTCTTTTTTTTTTTTTTTTTTTTTTCCCCACTGTTGTTGGTGTTTGTTTTTCTCTGTCGTCTAAAGCTATGTACGTGTCTATGTACATTTTGATTTTTGTCTTTTTTTTTTTTTTTTTTTGTTTTAGTTCCTTTTAAAAAAAAAACTGTTGTTGACATTTTCCATTAACTGTTTATACAGAAATTATGCTAATGTACATATGACTTGGCGCACTGTTCCCTGTATGCGCATTTGTAATTTCTATATTGTTTGATTAAAAACGTGAAAACCGAAAAAAAAAAAAAAAAAAAACAAAAGTGGAGGAGAATGTGGACTGGCTTCAATGGACCCAGTGCCGCGTGGACATTGGTCCGCGTAGGATTTTTTTTTTTTTCTGTTCCATCTTCTGTGCTACTACGGTGGCACTGCACCCACGCCGCTCATTCCGACTCCAACCCTCCCCCCTTCCCCCTCCCCTCCCCCTCCCCCCCCCCCCCCCCCCCCCCACCCCCCCATCCACAGCCACAGCCCTGGCACCCCCCCCCCCCCCCCCCGGCAGTCTACAGGGAGCAGCAGTCAATGTCAAGTCGTCAAGAGGCAACCCATCGGAGAAGACGCAGCGACACTGCCGCCGATTTATTACGGTGGTGTTCAGTGGTGCCAGTTCTGATCCAGCAAACGCAGGACGCCACCTACTAAGCCCCCCCCCCCCCCCCCCCTACTAATTACTATGATTGCTTAACTAATTACGGAGCCGGCGTGAGTGAGGTCCTCCCTCCGGAAGGCGCTACCATGTCCTTCCAACGACAGCCCCTATGAATTCGCCGATACCGGTGACCCCGACGGAATCAAAGCGATGCCATAGCAGTAGCAGCAGTAGTGGTAGTAGTAGTAGCAGCAGCAGTAGCAGCAGTAGTAGCTGCAGCAGCAGCAACAGCAGCTGTAGTAGTATAAGCAATAGCAGCAGTAGCAGCAGCAGTACTGGTAATAGCAACAGATGCAGTAGCAGTAGTAGTAGTAGTAGTAAGTAGTAGTAGTAGTAGTAGTAGTAGTTAGTTGTTGTTGTTGTTGTTGTTGTAGCAGTAGCAGCAGCAGCAGCAGTAGCAGTAGTAGCATAAGCAGCAGTAGCAGTTGTAGTAGTAGTAGCAGCAGCAGTACTACTAGTAGTAGAGCTCAAGAAGGTTTGGGGATGTGACGGCCACATTTAAAAACCGAGCCCCCCCCCATCCTACCTCCATCCCCCCCCCCCCCCCCCCCCCCCCCCCCCCCCAACCCACCTCCTCCCCAAAAGTAAATAAATGAAATGATTGCGTGCTGATGATAACGCCCCAACCTTAGCATTGTCGTGCTGGCTGTCCCTGTCGACGTCACGTCGTTGTTGTGGGTTTGTGTGGTGTGGTGTATAACTCGGGCTCTCTTCTCACTGCTGTTCTGGCATCGTGGTCGTTGTTGGTCCGTCGTGGTGGACATTAAACCTGAATGTGATCAAACAGAGCACGGACATCTCTCGGGATGCACGTGAAACGCGCGCGCTATACACACACACACACACACACACACACACACACACACACACACACACACACACACACACACACACACACACACACACGCACGCACGCACGCACGCACACACACGCACACACACACACACGCACACACACACACACACACACACACACACACACACACACACACACACACACACACACACACACACACACACACAGAGGTCAAGGTCACTGGTGGTGGAATGAGGTCACTGGTGGTAGAGTTAGGTGACTAGTGTAGTAGATGGAGGTAAGCAGTTGTGGAGTGAGATAAACTCGTGGTGGAGTGAGATAACTCGTGATGGAGTGAGGTAACTCGTGGTGGAGTGAGATAACTCGTGGTGAGGATAACTCGTGGTGGAGTGAGGTAACTCGTGGTGGAGTGAGATAACTCGTGACGGAGTGAGATAACTCGTGATGGAGTGAGGTAACTCGTGATGGAGTGAGATAAACTCGTGATGGAGTGAGATAAACTCGTGGTGGAGTGAGAGATAACCCGTGATGGAGTGGAGTGAGATAACTCGTGATGGAGTGAGGTAACTCGTGATGGAGTGAGGTAACTCGTGATGGAGTGAGTAACTCGATCATGATGGAGTGAGGTAACTCGTGATGGAGTGAGATAATCATGGAGTGAGGTAACTCGATGGGAGGTAAGATCATGCAGTGAGCAAGGCGTGGAGTGAGATCAACGAGTGGCGGAGAGTAGAGTCGCGGATCATTGGTCACAGAGTCAGGTCACCGGTGATGGAGGTGTGAACAGTGGTAAGGGAGGTGGTAGATGGAGTAAGTGGTAGTGAGAGAGGTCACCGGTGATGGAGGTGAGGTCAACAGTGGTAGAGGGAGGTAAGCGGTAGTGGAGTCTGGTCACCGGTGATGGAGGTGAGGTCAACAGTGTAGAGGTAGAGGGAGGTAAGCGGTAGTGGAGTCTGGTCACTGGTGATGGAGGTGAGGTCAACAGTGGTAGAGGGAGGTAAGTGGTAGTGGAGTCAGGTCACCGGTGATGGAGGTGAGGTCAACAGTGGTAGAGGGAGGTAAGCGGTAGTGGAGTCTGGTCACCGGTGATGGAGGTGAGGTCAACAGTGGGTAGAGGGAGGTAAGTAGTAGTGGAGTCAGGTCACCGGTGATGGAGGTGAGGTCAACAGTGGTAGAGGGAGGTAAGCGGTGGTGGGGTCAGGGCACTGGTCTCGGTGTCAGGTCACTGATGATGGAAGTGAGGTCAATAGTGGTAACATGAGGTCACTGGCGGTGGGGTGAGGTGTGAGTCACCCCTGCTGTTGGGGTGAGGATTAGGGTCAAACACCTCGTGACAGCAGCGGTTAGGGGGATGGGGAAGGCGGGAGGAGTGGGGCTGGGGGGTGGGGGGTGGGGGGTCCTCCGCCAGAAATCAATGCCGACCACGGCGAACGATAGTCACCGAAGGCCGTGGCAGTAGAGAGGCGTTCAACCGGAACCGGCCTTTGTCGAGAAGGACCGACCCCGGGGCATCGATAACAACTAACCTTCACAGGTGAACGACTTCTCATGGTTATTCATGAGCTATTTATCTACTGTCGGACAAGGACGCCGCCGTCGCCACACCATCCGAGACCAGGGATCAGAGGGCAGTCTGTATTAAACGGTTAAAAAGGCGGGTCTCCCTCCCTCTCTCGTCCTCCCTCCTGTATGGCTCTGTATGGGGCTGTTGTCACGGTGTGTTGTTGCGTCGGCACTGACACAAGATTCTGAGGATGCGTAGATTAAAGATTGGAAATGAGGTCCCCACCTCCTCTCTCTCTCTCTCTCTCTCTCTCTCTGGCGCTGGTGTCCCGGTGCGTTTTGCGTCGCCACTGACACAATATTCCTAGGATGCGTAGATTAAAGAAATCTCTACCATCCGATTCTCTCTCTCTCTCTCTCTCGAACTCTCTCTCTCTCTCTCGTCTCTCTCTCTCTCGCGCTCCTCTCTGGCGCTGGTGAAAACCCGGTGCGTTTTGCGTCGCCACTGACACAATATACCCTAGGATAGCGTAGATTAAAGAATACAAATGAGTTTTCCCCTCTCTCTCTCTCTCAACTCTCCTCTCTCTCTCTCCTCTTCTCTCTCTCTCTCATCTCTCTCTCTCTCTCTCATCTCGTCGGACTCCTCTCTCTCTCTCATCACTCTCTCTGGCGTGGTGTCCACGGATCGCCTCTGACACATATTCCTAGGATGCGTTATTAACGGTTAAAATATTCGGGTCTCCTCATCCCTCTCTCTCCCTAGATCTACAAAGAGGATCACGGTCTCCGTTCGTCTGTCCTCGGCACTCCTCGGCACTGTCTCACGGCAAATTAGGTTTCTTGCCGTCTCGTACTAAAGATTACTGAGTCTCTCCTCCTCCTCTCTCTCCGATCCTCTCTCTCCTCTCTCTCTCTCGCTTGTGTCCCGGTCTCTGTTTTGCGTCTCTCACAATCTTCCTAGGATGCGTGGGATTACAAAGACGTCTCTCATCTGGTTCTCTCTCTCTCTCTCTGACTAGAGGCGCTGAGTCCTCTCGCTCCTCCCTCCTCTCGGTCTCTAGGTCTCTTGCGCTTGTCAACCCGGTCGTTTCTGCGTTCTCGCCACTGACACAATATTCTCCTAGGATGCGTAGATTGTAAAGAATACAAATAGTTAAACTCTCTCTCCTCTCTTCAAAAGGATCTCTCCCTCCCGCTCTCTCTCTCTCTGGTCTCTCTCTCTCTCTCTCTCATCTCTCTCTCCTCCCTCTCTCTCTCTCCTCTCTCTCTCTCCTCTCTCTCATCTGGTTCTCTCTCTGCTCGCCTCTGAACGCTGGTGTCCTAGGTTCTAGAGAAAGGACAAACTGACTCTATGCTTAAGTCTCTAAAGAATCCAATAGTCCTCTCTCTCTCTCTCTCTCTCTCTCTCTCTCTCCTCCCTCTCTCTCTGCCTCGCATCTCATCCCACTTCAGTCTCTCATCCTCAGACCTCTCTCCTCCCGTCTTCTCTCTCTCTCTCTCTCTCTCTCTCTCTCCTCAGTGTGTGTTGTGTGTGGTGTGTGTGTGTGTGTGTGTGTGTGTGTGTGTGTGTTGTGTGTCGTCTCCCCTCGTCTTGAAAACAAGATAACAAGAGTGTAGAAATGGGGCAGATGTACTTCCTTGTTCACGTATTTTGAACCTGACACAACTTGTAATTGAGACCTGCTATGCACTGTGTGTAGTCATCGTTTTGGCACAGGGAAGGTTTTGATTTCTGCCTGAACACAACGTGTGGCTTTTAGTTCTTTGATTCTTGACCTGTTACATGATAGCTTGTGAACATTGACTTGTAAAGTAAACACAGTTTGTTTGCGTCGGGTGCTTTCATCAGTATTCTTTGAGCCTTACAAATGATTATATTAATTGTTACGCGTATGTTAACTGCCGAAAGTGCAAGCTAGGGTTTTTTTTTATTTAAGTCACGTTTTTGTTGTTGTTGTTGTTGTAATTGTAGACATTGGTGCTGTTTTAATGGTGAAGCATATCAAGATCACAACTGATATGGAGTAACTAAAGCCTTTCTTTAACAACTCTTTTTTTCTGTCCCTCTCCGCTCATTCCCCACACCCTGTCCATAACCTCGGCACCGACAATCCACAGGGAGCAGTCAATGTCAAGCAGCACTGCCGCCGAGTCCCTTCGATAGTGTTCCAGCATACGCAGCAGAACACCACCTACTTAACCCCCTACTGACTGATGACAATATTGCTCGGTCGCAGAGCCAGCGTGAATGAGTTCTCCCTCGGGAGTGATACTGGTGACCCCGAAGGAACCAAACCAAGGAGAAGACATCAAAACTGAAGACATCAAAACTGATGTCACGATGAGAGCAGGGCATGAAGGGCCACAGAATAAGTTTTTTTTTGTTTGTTTGTTTTTTGTATGCTTATTAATGAGAATGAGGAGGATGAAGATGATGCTATGGATTCCCATTCCGGTCTGAGACTACATAACTCTTCGCTTTCTTTCATAATATATCCCGGTACCAGGCCTGAGAAATACAGAAACCTGCAGTGTTGGTCATGAAATTTGAAGCAATACTCTCATTAAGGGGATGAAACTCTACTGCGTGTGGTCCCAGTCTTCCAAACCGACTCCGTAGCAAACTCAACCTCTGGGCAGGAGCCGGTCGAGGCAGAAAAAATCCACACATGACTCCGACGGGAATCGAACCGACGACTCTCAGCCGGGGAGTTCGCGACGCGAACCACTTCGCCACGGCGGCTGGTGATTTAACTACTCTTACTAAAAATATAAATCCTGACACTGGTACTCGTGACTGAAAATATTCCTCTCTCCAGAGGTAATGTTAAAGGGAAGAAATAAGTCAGCGAACTTATCGTTCGACTCTCGGCATAACAGTCATAGTAGTCTCAATATTTTTTTCCCACACCCAATAAAGTTGCAACGAGTGTCTCTTACTATCATCCAGTTACCTTTTAACAAGACTGATTTTTCGGCCATTAATCTTCCGTTTCGAAAAAAAAAAACAAAAAAAAAACAGATAGATAATCGTCACGTGAAAATAACTTTTCCTGTGAAAATAGTAGTTTTCATGTATTAATTAGGTGTTTTCGAGTCAAAAATGGCAGTTTCTACGTGATGGGGGTGGCGAGGATGGAAAAGGGAGGGGGGGGGGGGGGGACGTTGGGTGGTGGCAGTGGTGGAAGTTGCAGTGAAATCTGTAGTTACGTTCATACTGTCCCTTTGTTCCTGAGAGAGAAGTCGTGAAGTTCACTATCGGTGAGATTTTGTGTGTGTGTGTGTGTGTGGGGGGGGGTGGGGGGGGGGGGGGGGGGGGGGCGTTTTTAGATCTAGCCATTAAAGTAACCCCATTCTGTCTTGGGTGAATGAGGTGTTAAAGACGACACCACGGTGCATGTGTTTGTACTGTATCATCCATCCTCCGGGCACACGTTGACCTACTTTTCTCCTGAAAAGTGGAATGGAATTTCACGTGCGGGAAGATGCTTAGCGTTCGCGTCTACGCACAGGACATTACGCTGTTTAAAGACAATTCATCCGGAAGGACAACATGGGTATTGTGGGAGTCTACGCACATGACATTAAGCTGTTTTTAAAGACAGTTCATCCGGAAGGACAACATGGGATTGTGGGAATCTAC
>JADBJO010008541.1:35000-37500 GCA_016801955.1 Conus betulinus
CCTTCCAAACTAATTCATAAACATCACGTTTCAAGCAGTCTTTTTCTTAATGCACCCACCTCGTGTACATGCCTGTTTATAGTAGTGGTGTGTGTGTGTGTGTGTGTGTGTGTGTGTGTGTGTGTGTGTGTGTGTGTGTGTGTGTGTGTGTGTGTGTGTGTGCGTACGTGCGTGTGTGTAATTGGGTGCTTGCGTGTGTTCGTGTGTGTGTGTATCTTCACAGGCTTCTGTTATCATCAGTAACAACACGCAGTGGCTCCACCGATGCCCATTATCGTCAGCAGCAATACAGAGTGTTTGAGACCCCCTTAGTATCAACAGCAGCAATATGGAGTGGCTTCACCGGTACCTATTACTATTAGCAGCAATATGGATATGCTTCGCCCAGTGGTCAAATTCAAAAAAGCCGCTGGTAGCCCTAGTAATCCTGTGGTTTTAGCTGACAGACGGCAAACGTGCCCGAAAATCGTCTGCATGACGCAGGAGGCTTGCAGCTGGTGGCCGTGGAATAGCCAGCCCCCAGTAACTTTATCGGACCCCCCCCCCCCCCCTCCCCCTCTGCGCGCAGGAATATGAGGCCACCCGAGGAAGTTAACACCGATTCAAAATGGCTGCGCTCATACATCAAATTTATGGCGAGCGACGGCAGCTTGAGAACGTATGGGTGAGCGTGTGCATTTTTTTTTTTTAGACGTTTTTCTCCCCATGACGTTAGCCTAGATGTGGTCTGTAAGGATCAGAGGTCAAAAAGGAAATGTTGCAGAATTATGTTTCAGCCATTGGTCTACTCCTCAAGCTTTAAAAAAAAAAAAAAAAAAAGGAAAAAATTGATGTTCAATAAACCACATGGTAGGAAAGGCCAACACAGTGTGAGCACTTGCTCCTTGTTGTTCAGATTTTGACATTTGTGTGATTGCAAAGTCGAAAGAAATTCATTGAAACCAAGGCCTAAGGGATTGTCATTCTGACTGTGTGAGCTTCCGGGTAGGCTACACACTTGGGAGACAAGACTTTCTCACGACATTCAAATTAAGAAAGAAAAAAAAATGGTAGACATACGAACAGTCCATACGAGATAATGCGCAGCGTGTGGTGTTGTGGAAGTTGAATTCCAGTTTCTGAATGGATGCTCTCGAGGGCAAGAAAAAACAAAAACAACAACAACAACAACAACAACAACAACAAACCGTCAAAATTAATGGAAAATTAACAGATCAGTTATTTCAAGCTGTGAAAGATTCAAACTTATGTACATGATCTTTTCATTCATATTGCAGAAAATATGTCCATGTCTAAAAGGACCGTGGTGGCACCATGTTGGGACCAGTACAAAAGGTACGGCTTTAAGCATATCCCATGGTCTGGCCCAGTGGTGTGTTATAACCATGTTGAGTCTATTGGCCCTTAAGAATTCCCGTGACAAAGTCTGAGCTGGAGTCCACGTTTATAGGATGTTATGCCGATATTGTGATCATGTTTGAATATCATCAATTCACACACACACACACACACACACACACACACACACACACACACACACACACACACACCTCTTCATCTCCGTCCCTCTCCACAATCCTTCCCAGTATAACTTATTCTTCTTTCCTTACCACCACCAGTACCCATCTCTCTCTCTCCTCTCTCTCTCTCTCTCTCTCTCTCGCTCTCCTCTCTCTCCCTCTCTCTCTCTCTCTCTCTCTCTCTGTGTGTGTGTGTGTGTGTGTGTGTGTGTGTGTGTGTGTGCCTCTGTCTGTCTGTATCTCTGTCTCTCTCTCTTCGTCTCTCTGTCTCTCTCATTCTCTCTCTCTCTGTCTCTCCGTCTCTCGTCTCTCTGTCTCTCCATATCTGTCTCTATCTCTCACTCTCTCTCTCTCTCTCTCTCTCTCTCTCTCTCTCTCTCTCTCTCTCTCTCTCTCTCTCTCTCTCTCTCTCTCTCTCCTCTCCATTTGCTATGGGGGCTGGAGATAAAAATACATCTTTTTTACCCCGACAAACCTGCGACACACACTTTATAATATTCGCACCATGAGCCATTGTTGATGAAACACGTTGGCCAAGTCACTTACACGTCAGTCCACCGTGCTTTTTTTTTAATATCTTGTTTTTTTTTTTTTTTTTTTGTATATTACTTTTTTTTTAAAGTCTCTTTCTTCATTTCTCTCTCTTAGCCCACCCCCCACCCCCACCCCCTCCCTCCCACTTCCCAAATCCCAGTGAGTTTGGGGGGAAAAAAATGTTGAGGACCGAGGGGAGAGAACTCTCTCCCCGGCGGGTGGTTGGGGCAGGCCAATGAATACGTCTTTGTGACGTCAGGCACTCGCTTCTCCGCGGCCTGTCGTCCTGTCTCCTTGTCCGGCCAGTTTTACTCCCATAACCCCCCCCCCCCCCCCTCCCCCCTCCCCCCCCCCCCCCCCCCCCCCCCCCCCCCCCCCACATCCCCGTCCAACCCCTCCCTCCCTCTCTCCACCTCCTCCCTCCCTCCCCGCCCTCTTCTCCAAAG
>JADBJO010008541.1:45000-55000 GCA_016801955.1 Conus betulinus
CGATTCATTCACACAATTCTTAAAAATCCATCTTCTACAAACCCATCCGAAATTTTGTTAAAAAAAATCTTTCCGCAGTAAAAATCTCAGATCCGATGAAAAATATTAATCTCTTTCAAGAACTCCAAGATCGCGTCAGTCGGAACATCTCTGAACAAGGTTTTCATGGAATCTGCTGTAAAATGTTTGTGTCTCACATTATGCAAGTCCCAACTCTCTAAAAGAATATGTTTCAATTTCAGTGGCACATGACATGGAATGCTCCGTGGAGATTCTTCACTCTTTAAAAGGTATGAATGAGTAAAATACGAATGGCCGGTGTGCAGCCGGCATAAAACCGTTTCTTCTTTGCGACCAGCAGACGTAGATGAGAGAAGAGAAGAAAATCCAACACATGAACACCCCAAACGGCAGTGATGGAACGTGCGTCGTTGTCTGATGAGGACCAGCCTGTCCCAAACTGAGACAGCGTGAAGCCCTGGAACGACTCAACGAGACAGGCAGGGATGGAAAGGTTGTGTCCTGTGAGTCAACCTGGATCACGTTTCATTGTCTCATGTGAGTCAACCTGGATCACGTTTCATTGTCTCATGTGAGTCAACCTGGATCATGTTTCATTGTCTCATGTGAGTCTACCTGGATCATGTATCAGTGTCTCCTGTGAGTCAGCCTGGATCATGTTTCATCGTCTCCTGTGAGAGGACCTGGATCATGTTTCATTGTCTTACGTGGGCCAGCCTGTCCTAAACTGAGAGAACGGTGTACCCACATCCAGCATGAGAACGAACGACTCAGCGCGGCACTGATGGAACGTTGGTCTTTGTCCTATGTGTTAAGCCTGTCCTAAACTGAGAGAACCATGAACCCACATCCAGCATGAGAACGAACGACTCAGCGCGGCACTGATGGAACGTCGGTCTTTGTCCTATGAGGCAAGCCTGTCCCAAACTGAGACAATGCGATCTAAAACCCAACATAGGCTC
Source organism: Conus betulinus (assembly GCA_016801955.1). Classification (NCBI taxonomy): domain Eukaryota; kingdom Metazoa; phylum Mollusca; class Gastropoda; order Neogastropoda; family Conidae; genus Conus; species Conus betulinus. Next base: position 45,984 of record JADBJO010008541.1, read on the forward strand.
GATCCAAAACGGCACTGAGAGAATGTCTGTCCTTGCCTTGTGTGTGTGTGTGTGTGTGTGTGTGTGTGTCCTTGCCTGATGTGTGTCTGTGCTTGCCTCACGTGGGTAAACCTTTCCTAAACTTTGTAGAGCGTGTACCAAAATCCGACAAACAAAGGCCCTGAACAACAGGGGAGAGAACGTATCTTTGTCAAATCTGCGCCAGCCTGCTCTAAACTGAGTGTGAAACACACACACACACACACACACACACACACTCTCTCTCTCTCTCTCTCTCTCTCTCACACACACACACACACACACACACACACAGAGGCAAGGTGCAAGGTGCTCTGATTGCTGGGGAGAACTGTGGGTCTTCTGTCTCTCGTTTGATTGGTCAGCAGGTACAGAGAGACGCCGTGCGCTGACAGCCGTGGACCAATCGCGTGAGAGAGTTCTCAGAACTGCGCGAATTGCTTAGATAGACACGAGTTATCATTTACAACAACAGAGAAGAGAGAGAGAGAGAGAGAGAGAGAGAGAGAGCAGACACACACACACACACACGCACACACACACACACACACACACAGAGATGGAGAAAGAAAGAGAAAGCTTTTAGAGAGAGAGAGAGAGAGAGAGAGAGAGAGAGAGAGAATTTTCCAGTGAATTTTCCAGTCTGATTTAGCTTCTTTCGTTGATTATTACCTTCATCTTCAACGAAATCAAGATCCATGTTGTCTTAAAGTACAAGGGGTCAGACAGGGCAATCTTTCTTATCATGTACTCTTCTTCTTCTTCTTCTTCTTCTTCTTCTTCTTCTTTCAAACATCCCATAAATGATCTTCTTCTTCTTCATCTTCATCTTCTTCTTCTTCTTCTTCTTCTTCTCTTTCCTTGTCAACATCCTATAAATAATTTTTCACACACACACTCGGCGGTGCAGCGTAGTGTAGTGTAGTGTAGTGTAGTGTAGTGTAGTGTACTGTACTGTACTGTACTGTACTGTACGTTAGCGTTCTGAGGTGTACTATGGCGTTGCGTTTTGTTACATTATCGTGTGTGAGTGTTGTGTATCTTTGTCCTGTTTTCTGTTGTATGGCGTTGCGTTCTGTTACATTGTCGTGTGTTTGTGTTGTGTATCTTTGTCCTGTGTTCTGTTGTATGGGCGTTGCGTTCTGTTACATTGTCATGTGTTTGTGTTGTGTATCTTTGTCCTGTGTTCTGTTGTAAGCGTTGCGTTCTGTTACATTGTCATGTGTTTGTGTTGTGTGTTATCTTTGTCCTGTGTTCTGTTGTATGGCGTTGCGTTCTGTTACATTGTCGTGTGTTTGTGTTGTGTATCTTTGTCCTGTGTTCTGTTGTATGGCGTTGCGTTCTGTTACATTGTCGTGTGTTTGTGTTGTGTATCTTTGTCCTGTGTTCTGTTGTATGGCGTTGTCGTGTGTTTGTGTTGTGTATCTTTGTCTGTTTTCTGTTGTATGGCATTGTCGTGTGTTTGTGTTGCGTTGCGTTGCGCTGACTTGCATCGCACTGCAATGAATTGCATAACAATGTTTGCGTTGGGTTGCGTTACGTGGCACTGTTCTCATTGCATTGTATTGTATTGTATTGTATTGTATTGTATTGTATTGTATTGTTTTCTAGTATGTTGTTGTTGTACTGTGACGTTTTTTTTTTTTATTGTACTGTGTTCTACTGCAATGCCCTGCTTTCATTGTGTTGTATGTCATGGTAATGTAATATCATGTTATGTTATATTATATTATATTATATATTATGTTATGTTATATTATGTTATGTTATGTTATGTTATATTATAATTACATTATATTATATTATATTATATTATATGCTATTATATGCTATGCTATGCTATGCTATGCTATGCTATGCTACGCTATGTTCCGTTCCGTTACGTTACGGTACGGTACGGTACGTCACGTCACGTCACGTCACGTCACGTCACGTCACATTACATTACATTACATAACATTGCATTGTATTATATAATATTACGTCACGCTCGTTACGCTACGCCACGTTACGTTACGTTACGTTACGTTACATTACGTTAGGTTAGGTTAGGTTAGGTTAGGTTAGGTTAGGTTAGGTTAGGTTAGGTTAGGTTAACTGTGTCAAGGAGAACGAAGTGGTCAGGTGACAGATAACACCTAAGGTAGTAAGATAGCGAAAGGGGAAGGGATGTAACCACTAGGACCTCGGTGCATCAGTGGGCTCTACATACTCAGTCAGCTGAGGTCGTTTTGTAAACGTCTTTGTCTTTGAAGAGCAGGAGTATTTGACTCGTTCAGATGGTATTGCCATGGGGCACTGTGTTGGTTCTACTGTCAGGCTGGTTGAATGCGCATGGACGTTGTTGTCATAGCTTTCCTCCAGGATAATCACTGTGTTAAGTGACCCCCGAAGTCGGCGGGAAATTTCGATGTCCATCTGGTGCCAAGTGTTTGTTTGCTAATCAGTTAGGTATGGATGTATGTAAATGCTGATGTGTGGAAGAATGTAGCGAATGGAGAATTGAGGGTACTTGTGAACAGGGGGTTTGAGAAACAGCTTGGACAAAGGCATGGCCTGAAGGGGAATCCTTTGTGTCCATCCCTATATAAACTGAGGGAGAACAACGTGTGGGGAGAGGAGAAGACCACCACGAGAGAGAGAGAAGGACAGAGAGAGAGAGAGAGAGAGAGAAGGGTGGGCAGGACAGAGTAGGTCGAGAGAAACGTGGTCTGGGAGACAGAAGTGACAGCAAGGTCTTAGGGTTAAAAGACAAGCTGGAAGAGAAGAAAAACTAAGTTTGAAGCCCAGAGGTGGGTGAAGAGAGACAAACTGAATTTGAACCCAGAGGTGGGTGAAAGAGACGTAGAAGAAGAGTTCTACGTCGAGATCCCAGAGACGACCACGAAGACCCAGTCCTGAAGCCTGGAGCCAGTCAACCAAGGGCGTCACCATCAAGCAGTGCTGAAGAAAACTTGAAGAGACTTTTTCAAGAACTGTGGTGTGGTGTGAAAGTGTGGTTGTGTGTGTGGAAACCTGGCCAGGTAAGAAGCCATTTTACTATAACCCCGGGGATTAGGAAGTATTGATCTTTTAAGCTTTGATTATTCCATTTGTGTGGTTGGATTTTTCATGTGTAATTATAAGTAGCATAGAAATTGTATTTCTTGTTCTCAGTCATGTTAGGAGAGAAACGAATGCGTGACATCCCATTCCCAGAGAGAGGTGAATGTTTGGTGGGCGCATGAGTGTGCATATGCGTGTATGAGTGCAGAGATAACCTTGGTGTGTTAAGCCTGACTAATAATACATCAACTTAGTGCACTTAAGCAATACCATCACGATTTCTGTCTGTCTGTCTGTCTGTACCTATCTCTCCGTCTCTCTCTCTCTCTCTCTCTCTCTCTCTCTCTCTAAGAGCCAATTCAAAAACAAAAAAAAAGGCAGTGGTTTTCTATGGTGTCGACGCCAGCAGGACAGCTAAGGACCTAACAAACGTTTGGACACGGGCTGAACGTGCATGGGCGGGGCCTGACAGGCGGGTCGTCATGTTGGGGAGAAAGTCCAATAAAAAGACGGAATCAAATCAAATATACAAACGCATTTTTCCTTCTTGTCTTTTCTTTCCTTTTTTTCTTTGTTTTCTTTTTCTTACCTTTTTTTTTTTTTTTTTTTTCGTTTTTTTGCTTTTCCCCACCCCCACCCCCCCACCCCCCCCCCCCCCCCCCCCCCCCCAGCCTCTTTCTCTTTTAATTAAGAAGATTTTTGTTTTTTTCTTGCATAACGATAGAGAGAATGAGAATTCCGATATTTCATCCACCAAGCAGGGAAGTTGATATTCATGATGCAAAAAAGGGCGATAGAAGGAGGGTGGGGGGTGGGGGGTGGGGGGTGGCGGGGGGAGGGTAGGGGCAGGGAGGGAATGACGGTTTGTAATTAGAAAAGAATTTCCTAGGCGACCTTCGGTCTTTACAGACCTATGGTGTTGATATCGGAGATGAAGAGAATGGAAACAGAAAGGAACGGAGTCAGAGAGTTGGTTGTCTGAACTTCGTCTGTCTGTCTGTCTGTCCGTCCGTCCGTCTGTCTGTCTGTCCGTCCTGTCTGTCTGTCTGTCTGTCTATCGCTCTGTGAAGTGTGTGTGTGTGTGTGTGTGTGTGTGTGTGTGTGTGTGTGTGTGTGTGTATGTTGTGTGTTGTGTTATGTGTGTGTGTGTGTGTGTGTGTGTGTGTGTGTGTGTGTGTGTGTTGTGTGTGTGTGTTTGTGCGTGCGTGCGTACATGCGTGCGTGCATGTATGTGCGTGTGTGTATATGTGGTGTGAGTGTGCACGCTTGCATATATATATATATATATATATATATATATATATATATATGCGTGTGTGCGTGCGTATGTGTGGGTGCGTGCGAGCGTACGCTCGAGAGCGAGCGTGCGCGCGTACTTGTATGTGTATGTGCGTGTATATATGTGTGTGTGTGTGTGTGTGTGTGTGTGTGTGTGTGCGTGCGTGCATGCATGCGTGCTTGTATATGCGTGTGTTTGTGTATGCGTGTGTGTGTGGGGGGGGGGGGGAAGGGGGAGAGTTCTAGCAGAATGGCAGACGTTCCTTATTCATTTTTCTCCTGGGGGTCGTTGCTGTGTTCTGTCCCAGAGCTGCGTGCTCATGCTGATGAATACTGAGGACCTTCTCAGACAGCAGTGGACAGACAGTGTTAGGGCCACACAGCTCCAAGGCTGACCGCTTTGAGACAAGTCTAACGGCTCAACAGGCGGAAACGACCTTTAACCCCCTCTCCACGCACCCTGGGTAAATGGATTCTTTTCTTCTTCTTCTTACTTTTTTTTTTCTTTTTTTTTTTTTTTTTCTTCTTTTCGCTTTTTTTTTTCTTTTTTTTTTTTTTTTTTTTTTTCTTTCATTTTTTTTTTTTTATTCCCCTTTTTCTTTTTTTGTGCTGTTCACTATTCTGTGCCCCTTCAGTGGCACTGCACCCAAGGCATTCATTCCGACCACCACCACCACCCCCCCCCCCCGATACTCCCTCCCCCCCCCCCCCCCCCCCCCCCCCCCCCCTCCCGTCCACAACCACAGCCGGGCCGGGCCGGCTGGCTGTAGCCCCGGCACCGGCAATCCACAGGGAGCAGTTCATGTCAAGCCTTTAAGAGGCAACCCACCGTAGGAGACACCGCACTGCTGCCGAGTCACTTCGGTGGTGTTCAGTGGCGCCTGTTCTGATCTAACATACGCAGGACACCACCTACTACGCCCCCTACTGATGACAATAATTGCTTACCCGCGGAGCTGGCGTGAGTGAGCTCTCCTTCCGGAGGACGCTACCACGTTGTTTTGACCGCTAGATGATTCTGTATAAATTTGACTGATATCCATTCACACTGTCTTCTCCTTCGTTCTGTTCTGATTCTTTTCATTCTCCTGCTTCTCCTTTCTGTCATTGAGGGATCTTCTTGCTCGGTTAAAAGTTCGAGGTGACGTCAAAGATAAGTTTTTTTTTTTTTTTTTGTTAGGTTTAGGTTTTTTTTTTTGTTTTTGTTTTTTTTTTTTTTGCTCCGTCAATGTGACCAATTCTAACTCCATCAGTAAACAAAACTAAACATTCGGCAAATTTCCCATGGTTTTATTTTTTTTTTTTTTTTTGTGCGTGTGTGCATCAAATACCACGAAACATTACCGAGGGGAAAATATTGCATAGAAGCAAAAATAAGTGGTATGAAAACATACAACTCGAGCTTATACACTCGGCGATATACCAGTATATACTATCCTGCTAATCTTAATAAAATAACGACCATTTGTGATATTGCCACAAACTGACCTCGTCTTGGAGTCGCTCGATCAGCACCCCCCACCCTACCCCTACCCCCCTTCCCATCGTCGAAAGAATCCTGCGCCCGCAATTTCTCTCTCTCTCTCTCTCTCTCTCTCTCTCTCTCTCTGGCTGTCAGGTCAATGATTAAGACCACGCTTTTTATTGGCTGTTTAGCCATCACACTCACTCCGGAGCTGAACCGAGTTGGACGCAAATACAGCGTGTTCTAGTTGGTTTTAATAGACTAAAGTCTGGGAAGCCTTGTCCCTAGGGGCCCCCGGCCAGTAGGACGTAAATCTCACCCATCGATCGATCGGTTCCTTTTAAATGGTGGGGGCCGGAATAACTCAGTTGTTAGAGCGCCGGACTCGTAATCCAAGGGTTTCCGGTTCGAATCTCCGCCGGGCCGTTTCGGTACAGGGGGATTTTCCCTCGGAATTAACATTAGCTCTGACTCCATTTCCCAAACAGTTCTTCGAATAAGACTATAACTGAGGTTCCCGTGTGTGAACGCATATCTTGCATACACATCAAATCCCATCACCAACTTTCGGAAGAGAAGGCCAGTTTGGGCCGTTGGTATGGATGACACGTTACACACATAGCATGCACCTTCCCCGAAGTTGGAGTATGGCTGCCTTAATGGCGGGATAAAAAAAAACTGGTCATACACACAAACTCCGCTCCCTTTGTTGGGCAGATGGGATTAACAGTTGCCTGTCCATATAGGGAGTGTCCGCAGGAGTATGAGCCTGCGTACGCAGAAGAAGAAGAAAGAAGTTTTAAATGGTTGTACATCCGGGTTTCCATCCACTTCCTGTTCACAATAGTCCCAGCCTCGGTTCTAGGTACTGGTTCAGTCAGGCAGTGGTCATCCTATCTCACTATCCCCCGAGTCGGACCGTGTGAGGGGCCCCTAACATCTCGTGGTGTCACTGCCTACAGGGCTTTGTGCAGAGATATTGTCTTCCTCTCATAAGTGAAAGTTATCTTTTAGCGAATGTGGCTTTGAATAGCTTTCTTTCTTCCCCCCCCCCCCCCCCCCCCCCCCCCCCCCCCCTTATTGGCATGCAATGCTCTAAGCACTGTAAACGTCAGTCAGTCACATCGTTAATACAAGACAGTTTTCTTATTATCATTTGATGAACTTAACTGTGTGCCATTGCTTAGGCGCGCGCGCGTTTGTGTGTGTGTGAGTGTTGTGTGTGGTGTGTGTGTGTGTGTGTGTGTGTGTGTGTGTGTGTGTGGTGTGTGTGTGTGTGGTGTGTGTGTGTATGTGTGTGTGTGTGTGTGTGTGAAAGAGTGAGGAGAAATCACTCTAACGACAGACGCTGCGACGTGGAATCAATGTCTGGCTGAGACAATACGTCCCTGCCCTAAGATAAAGGATTATATATAGTTTTGCAGACGCAACACGACAGCCGATGGGAAACAAACCAACACTCGATGAAGAAGGACGGGGAGGGAGGGGGGGGGGGGAGGAGGGGGGGGAGGCAGGTGGGATGGAAGAAGACAGCCCTTGTTGTTTCAGGCAATTAATAGCGATGAAAAAAGGCAGCAGCGATCGACCGTTTGCTGTCGGCTGGGCGTGGGGGGGGGGGGGGGGGGGGGGGGGGGGGGGGGGGGGGGGGGGGGGGGGGGGGGGGGGGGGGGGGCTGGGTGTGGCCCACTATGAGTGTCATCATGTCTTCAGCGACTTTTGCCAGCAGCTAAGGACGGGCCAATTAAAAGATGGAACCAGAAAAAGAAAGAAGAAGAAAAAAAAAACAAAAAAACAAAAAAAAAAAAAAAAAAAAAAAAAAAAAAAAAAAAAAGAAAAAGGAAAAACGAAAGAAAGAAAAGAACGAAAGAAAGAAATAGAAAGAAAGAGAAAATAAAAAGGGAAAAGAAAGAAAAGAAAAAAGGGTTTAGAAAGAGTGGGGGAGTTTCCGAGAGGAATTTGACGAACAAAGTAAAAGAAAGAAAGAAAGAAAGAAAGAAAGAAAGTAAATGTAACATTTAAAGGAAAGAAAGAAAAAGAGCGAAATGTGGTAAGCTGAGAAATGGCTGAAGAAGGAAAGACAGAAAAGAAGTAGGGCGGGGGGGGGGGGGGGGGTTGTTTGTTGCGTGAAAGTGAGTGACCTTTTTGGTGCATTTTGTATATCGTTGGTTGAGGTGGATTGAAACGAAGTTGTCAGTTTACGTTAGAATATATATTAGACCCATATATCCACCATACATCTATATGCATATACATACATATATATAGGTACTACACCCTCATACACACCAGTGCCACATTTCCTAATCCATCCCATAAACATACATACATATATTATCCAGCACCCACCACACACACATTTATTATCTCCCCTCCCCGCCCACCCAACACCCCCCCCCCCCCCCCCCCCACCCCACACCACACACACACCACACACACACACACATCCATCTGTTTTGAGTGACCGTCACTGTCTTCGAAGAATCTTGAAGGAAAATGAAAGAAAGGGTGGTGGGGGGGGGGGGGGGGGGAGGACGAGGGAGGAGGAAAGGAGAGGGGTAATAAAAAAAAAAAAAAAATCACCTTGCATTATCAGAGGATGAATGACGCATTAAGGGTAACTTTGATGATGATAATGATGATGATGATGATGATAATGATGACAATGATGATGATGGTGATGATGATTGGTGTTGTTGTCGTTGTTATTATATAATTATTATTATAATTATTTATCATTATTATTCTCATCATCATCATCATTATTGTAATCACTATCATGATTGTTATTATTATCATCATTATCATCATCGTCGTCGTCATCATCGTCATCGTCATCACATCATCATCATCATCATCATCATCTTCATCTTCTTCTCTTCTTCTTTCTTCTTCTTCTTCTTTTCTTTTTCATCATCATCATTATTATTTTCATCATCATCATCATCATCATCATTCATCATCATCATCATTATTGACGTCGCAGTGCATCAAAACGTGTGTCTTGGGCGGTTCCACATCCACCGCTGTATCAAAAAAAAAAAAAAAAAAAAAAGAAGAAGAAATTTACGATACATGATGGCCTTGTTCTTCAACAAGACAGCATGGATGTCAACGCACTTGCACATTGGCTTGGTTGTTGGTTGGGTTGGTTGGGTTGGTTGGGGGTTGGGTGGGTGGGCTTGGGTTGGGTTGGGTTGGGTTGGGCTGGGTT
>JADBJO010008541.1:70000-72500 GCA_016801955.1 Conus betulinus
GGTGAGAGAGAGAGATAGACTATTGTTGGTGTAAGAGAGAGAGAGAGAGAGAGAGAGAGAGAGAGAGAGAGACTTGGATGAGGAGAGAGACAGAGAAAGAGAGAGATTGGGTTTAGCAGGGGAGAGAGAGACTAGGGTTTAGGGAGAGAGAGAGAGGTTAAGAGAGAGAGAGAGGGGGGAGGGAGAGATTGGAGAGAGATATGCAGACAGACAGATGGACAGAGAGAGTGGATTAGGAGAGAGAGAGAGAGAGAGAGAGAGAGAGAGAGAGAGAGAGAGAGACTTGGGTTGGGGTTAGAGAGATAGAGAGAGAGAGAGAGAGAGAGAGAGAGAGATACGTATATATATATTATATATATATATAGAGAGAGAGAGAGAGAGAGAGAGAGAGAGAGAGACCATTGTCCCCATAGAATGCATGGCTGGCCAATGGCTTCGGGTTGAGTAACCTTACCAGCTGACGGCATTACGTGTTTTGAGGCTTCTGACTTTTTGAGCGTGGAGGAGGAGGTGCAGAGAGATGCGGGCGGGAGAGAGATGCGGGGGCGGGGGGGGGGGGGGGGGGGGGGGGGGGGGGGGGGGGGGGGGTGGGGGGGGGGGGGGGGGGGGGGGGGGGGGGGGGGGGGGGACGGGGGGCGGGGGCTGTTAGCAGACCTATACTCTCCGGTCTGTGACTTGACTGACTAAACCAATGCCATATACCTAGGGGGGGGAAGGAGAGGGTGTGGAGAGGGGGGGGGGGGGGGGTTGGTTGAAGGTTGTTTCCCCCTGTGGAACCGTTGGACTTGTCGTCTTTATGGATGGTGGGACAAGTTGAGGGGTGGGGGTGGGGGGGGGGGGGGGTTGAGAGGGTGGGGGTGGGGGGTGGGGGTAGGGGGTAGGAAATTGTGACTGTTATGACCATTCAACGTCCAGCGTTTGTCCATCGGCGACGGCGGTTACCGTTGGAACTAACATGTTATGTATGCACAGGCCGGCTGTTTAGAATTGAGCGGCATTTGCGTGCGTGCGTGTGTGTGTGTGTGTGTGTGTGTGTGTGTGTGTGTGTGTGTGTGTGTGTGTGTGTGCTTACCATGGCTAAACCATGAGTGAATGCCGCTTTATCATCGTTTCATCATGCATATTTATCACACCACCCCTATCATTACATGACTGATGTACTTTCAAGAGCATGAACAGAATTACTGGGGTCGTCAAACGAAGGAACAATTAATGTTGATTTTTTGTTTGTTTATTTGTTTTGTTTTTTTGTGTGTGTTTAAGATGCTCTTCGACTTTTTGGGTCATCTTCAGGCAGGACAGATAACATGCAAATCAATTAAAACACAGGACGAACAGTCAGACACTTATCTCTTCGATTCGGATGCAAAATCTGGTCTGAGGTGAACAAGTAAAAAAAATTACAAGCTGGAACTGGGGGGTGGGGTGGGGGGGGGGGGGGGGGGGGGGCGGGGGGGGAGGGATGCAAGTGGAGAAGATACTGGTTGAAATAACAATGTTAACAGACACAACAACACAACAACAATAATATAATAATAATACTACTAATGATGATGATGATGATGATGATGATGATGATGATACTATACTCCGTGTTGTGATGTATGCTTGTGACACTAAAACTGTGAACTGATTTTTCAACTGTTATGTTGTGTATATTTAGCACATCAAACCTATAATAAATGCCTGCATTTGTTGTTTGTTGTTGTTGTTGTTGTTTTTTTTGATTTATCGTTTTGTGGCTTATGTTTATCACATCGAATTTGTGACTAGATTTTGTGTGTGTGTGTGTGTGTGTGTGTGTGTGTGTGTGTGTGTGTGTGTGTGTGTGTGTGGTGAATGTTTATCCCACCAAACGCATAAATAAATGATTACTTTATATTTTTCTCTTATGATGCATACTTATTACACCAAACATGTTAATGAATGACTGCTTCATTGTATTTTTGTGATATGTACCTGTCATAGCAAAACTATAATGAATGACTGTTTGATTATTCTGTTGTGATGTTAACTCATTTTTCCAAACTTAGAAAGAAATGACTGCTTCATTATCTTTTTTTTTTTTTTTTGCGGTGGTTATAAGGCACACCAAATCTGTTAACAATTGGCTGCTTTAATATCGTTTCGTAGCGGATACCAAGTACATCAAATCTGTCAATAAATAACTGTTAATGAAGTGAATGCGTGCGTGTGTGTGTGTGCGTGCGTGTGTGTGTGTGTGTGTGTGTGTGTGTGTGTGTGTGTGTGTGTGTGTGTGTGTGTGTGCGCGTGCGTGCGTGCGTGCGTGCGTGCGTGCGTGTGTGTGTGTGTGGTGTGTGTGTGTGTGTGTGTGTGCGTGAAGAGGTACTTTACGATTCATAATTATCACTGCTTAATTGCTGAATCGTAATTTGACTATGTTTAAAGCACACCCGATCCATGACTGAGTAGGCTGTTTGATCATTACTGTAATCTTATGTGTAATTATCACACCGAATCAGTAACTGGACGACTGTGT
>JADBJO010008541.1:87500-94770 GCA_016801955.1 Conus betulinus
GCAGTTGGCACAGTGCGAAAGACGAGGACACTTCTTTTTGCATGAATGAACATCCACCCAAGTTAAATCTGCACTGACCTCGCGTACATATACACAGCGCACGCGCACGCGCTCCACAAGGGGCGTCGAAGATCAAAGCGTACGAGTATTACACACGCGCACGGGAACCACGCGTCTGACGGACAGAAACCGACGCGCAGGAAGCGACAGAGGCACCGGCGAGAACACCCGACATGGGCGAACAGCATAACCGTCAGTAAAGAAAGTAAAGAAAAGGGCATCGACGAGGAAGTGGAGCAGTATATGTAACAAACAAAAGGCGACGGTGTCACACAACACAACAAGCAAACACATCTCTCTTATCTAACCATGGAAGATACTCGTAAAAAAAGGTACAACGGTTCGAAAAAAAAAGCTCGGTCTCCGTTCATCTCTGCGAGCTGTAGGGTCATCTCGAAGCTTCCCGATGATTCATCAGGTTAGTAATGACGGGAGGTTCACGAATGCTCCACAAAGGCATCGTCGTCCTATATTTGCATAAACTCTCAAGTCCCCCCCCTCGCCTCTCTCTCTCTCTCTCGTCGTCTCTCTCTTCTCTGGGTGACTCGCTCACTTATCTCCCAAAAAAGAGAGATGAAAAGAAATGGCAATCGGAAAGACGCAAACGTCAGCGAGGAAGAGTACCACGGGGAATCCCACGGACTAGCGAGGCCAACAACTGGCGGAAACACCAACACAGCTACCCACACACACCCACACACCAATACCACACCAGAGTCACAATAGTTTCTTTGCAGATGCGGAGTAAAGAGAATTCGCAACAGGTTGTGCTCGTGCGCCGCCAGGCATTTAACATTCCTACACACAACATCTCAGAGATCGAGGAGAGGAGAGCTAAGCGGGAGCCGAAGACTGCTGATGGGAGAGAGGAGACGAGGAGATTAGGGGAGGGGGATGTGAGGATAATGGAAGAGAGACAGAGCAGAACAGGACAGAGTATAGTTAGTGTGGTGTTTTGACGTGAACGGGAATCGTGCGTGTGTGCGACGCGCCCGGGCAAGGCATGTTACTAGGGCATCACGATACAAGTGAAACGTGTCGAGAACTCCGCGCACACGGTAACAGATAGTCGATAGTCCGAGTCCTAGCTGCTTGTCACAGGTGTTTCAGGAATCACGAGTACAACACACACACAACCACCGCCACACATCGAACTATGCAGCACAACACGGCGCGCGACGCACGGCACACACACAAAACAACAACTGAAGCAGATTCCAAGCAGGCGACGCGCGCGTACTCACGACTCAACACGAGCACACACAGAAGTACACAGCACACGAAGCAACATCATAATACCCACCCACAGGCCACCTAAGCGGCCCACAAGACAGACACCGAGGCTACACACACACTAGCCGCACACACACACACACAGACATAATTAAGAGGCAAGCAAAAGCAACCCTCATCAGACACGCACTACACACCATAACACCACGGAACAAGACCCACACGCATGTTCAGACACAACAACGCGACACACACACAACACCACACGACACCACAACCTCACCACACACATATCAACACATAAACCACGACACACACGCGGCGCGGCGCGCGACACACCCACACACACACACCTAAAACACACATCACAACAACACAACCACAACCCAACACACCACAAACACCACAACCCCACACACCACAACACCACCTCACACAAATCACTACACCACAACACAACAACAACCACCCCACACCCACACGCAACAACCCACACCACGACCAACGCAACAAAACACGACCCAACCCACACACACACACAACCACCACAAACAACACAACACCTACACAAAACCAACCACACAACACGCCACACACACCACAACACAACACACACACACACACACACACACACACACACCATGGTGAAATCAAACGCCCGTCACTGGAAACGGCCGGCCCTCGCCATTTATGACATGGTTAACTGCCCAGATTACTCACTTCCCTTTCGGAACGAACCTCTTCCCGAAGAGAGCGCGAGCCGCCGCGCACAGAACTGGGTTGGCCCAGAATGTGCCTGTCTATCACCATAATCATCATTCACCATCATCATCATCATCATCACCACCACCAACCCACCACCACCATCAGAGTCAGTGTTGGGTTTAGACGAGGTCAGTCGCGGGACACTGAGGAGAGAGAGAGAGAGAGAGGAGAGAGAGAGAGGAAGGGCTAGGGGGGAGAGAGAGAAAGAGAAGGAGAGGAGGGCGAGAGAGAGGAGAGCGAAGGAGGTTTTGAGAGGGGACGCGAGCCTTGGGGGAGAGAGCGATCCCGGGGACGGGAGAGAGATCGAGAGATGCGGTTCGCCCTTTTCCAGGCGAGGATAGAGCTAGAGACGCTGGAGCGAAGAGAGAGAGTATGGCGAGAAGGACTAGAGAGAGAGAGCTGTTTGAGAGAGAGAGAGAGAGAGGACCAGTCCACATACCAACCAAGTGGCCATTACCAACACACCACACAGAGGTTGCATCCTGTGCGCAAGGACTCTCCGTGAACACTGTCCGCGAGTGGGACACCGACGGAGAGAGAGCGGAGAGAGAGAGAGAGAGGGGGGGGGGGATATAATATAAAGCAAAAAGAAAAGAAAGAAGAAACGGAAACATGGGGAGCTGGTCCGATTAAGGGTCCGTGTGCAAACCCTTATCGAATGTCACCGTGACCTGGCTGGCTGGCTGGCTTGGCCCACGTGACACACATGCACAGCGAGATTAGGCGTGGTGGGAGGTGCCGCGTTGGTGTGTGTGTGTGTGTGGGTTGGGTGCTTTGGAGAGGAGAGAGGAGAGAGAGAGAGAGAGGGGATACGTGCAGGTGAAGTTGTGGGGGGGGGAGGGGAGGGGGGGAAGGGGGGCTTGACGGTAAGACGGAGAGGAGAGATGTGTGGAGGAAGAGAGAGGGAGAGAGAGAAATGTGTGCAGGTTTGAAGTGGGGGGGGGGGGGAGAGGCGGGGGGTTGGTGCTTGACGGTGAGAGAGAGAGGGTACGTGCAGGTTGATGTGTGAGTGTGGGTGTGTGTGTTGGTGTGTGTGTGTGTGTGTGTGAGGGGAAGGGAGGAAACGCAGGGGCGGGGTGGTGGTTTTTCTATTACACCTCTGATAGAAACTTCATGCGAGATGGTTGAAAGGTGCGGGGGGAGAGAGGAGAGATAGAGATACAAACATTGGTTCTACTGTGTGTGTGTGTGGGTGTGTGTGTTTGTGGGTGTGTGCGAGCGTGCGCGCGCATGTGTTTGTGCGTGTGTGTGCAGCGCGAGCGACGCGAGCGACTGCGAGAGAGAGAGTGAGAGAAAAAGGAGAGAGAGACATCTTCACAGCTCGGGAGTTACAAACAATGTCCAAAGATATTTTTCATCAGTAAATTCTCTACCACTTCAATCCATATCTGGTTTCCGTTTCTTTTCATGGCCGTCCCTTTTCTATACACATAAATCAATCGAGGACTTCACCATCAGGAGCAAAAAAAAAAAAAAAAAAAAAAAAAAAAACACAAAAAAAAAGCTAACTACCCAGGTCCGTATAAGTGACTGGGGAACAAAAGTGTCGGTGTCCTTTATAAACTTTGGAGTAGATGGGCCACAGGACTGGCTGAAGTGGTGTGGCAAGAGAGAACAGAGCGGGGAGGGGGGGGGGGGGGGGGGGAGGGGGGTGGCGAGAGGAGGCCTGGAGCGCGATGAAAAGTGCTATTTTGGGCTGGTGTGGTGGTGGTTGGTGGTTGGTGGGGGGAGGGGGGGGGGGTGAGTCACAGAAATCCCAACCTTCCTCCCACCCCCACCTTTTCCCTTCCCTCCTCCCGTCGGTGTGTGAAATAATCTCTGCGGATGAGTATCCTTGGGGGGGGGGGGGAGGGGGGGGTGTGTGGTGTGTGTGGGGGGGGGGGGGGGGGGGGGGGTTGCTATTTTTTGAGGCGTTTGGAAAAAAAGGGAGTGAAATGTTGGGAGGTGTTGTGGGGGGAGGGATGGGGGAGAGGGGAGAGCCCTCCCCCCCCCCCCCCCCCCCCCATCCCCCCGAGTCGCCGATTATTACTAAAATGATTTCAGTGAAATGCTTGCTGGAGGGTTGCGGGTTTGAGGTTCGAGTCTCTCCGGCCGGCCAACCGTTTAAAAAAAAAGGGTCATTTTCGTGCCCCCCCCCCCCCCCCCCTCCCCTCCACCAGTCTTAAGGTGGTTGCCGTTCTGGTTGTCTCAGTGTGGTGTTGGATTCCTTGTTTCCTCCACAACCCACACTCACCCACCACCCCACCCCCACCCCCCCCTCCTTCTCTCAGTTGTCCTTGTGTAGTTACTTCCGCCTTCGACCGCGTATCCAGTTTTGGCGGGAGTGCGGACTGACTGAAAAACGGAATGCCAATCTTGCCGCCCTTGACGAACGATTTCATGAAACTCGGGGGGAAAACCTCAAAGGGAAACCCACCTGTCTGTCTGTCTGTCTGTCTGTCTGTCTGTGCCCTACCGGTCTGACTGTCTGTTGCATACCTGTCTGGTCTGTTGCCTACCTGTCTGGTCTGTCTGGTCTGTCTGTCTGTCTGTCTCCTCTCTCTCCTCTCTCCTCTCTCTCTCTCTATCTCTCTCTCTCTACCCCTTTCACAACCCACACCTACCTACCCTCCCTCTCTCTCTCTCTCTTCTCTGTCTAGATCTCTCTCTCTCTCTCTCTCTCTCTCTCTCTTCCCCCCCCCCCCCCCCCCCCCCCCCCCCCCCCCCTCCTGTCTTCAGAAAAAGAGATGGGAGAGCTTTGGCAGCTTGTGTATTTATGATTTTTTTTGTTTTTTGTTTTTCGTGTGTGTTTTTTTTTTTTAATCAGAATGATGTAGATGGTAAAAAAAAAAAATTCTCCTTTTAGGTTTTAAACTTTTGCTGAATGTTCGTTCGGTCGCACGAGCTTGAAGGTTTTCCTATGGTTTGGGGCCTTTTTTTTTTTTTTTAATCTTTCCTGGCAGAATCGTAGAAAACAAAACCAAAACAAAAACAAAAATAATAAAAGAAAATAGATGCGTGCGATTAGTCTTACTGTTAATGGTGATAATGCAAATCAACGCAATTGTATACGCATTGACGCGTGAGCGCGCGCGCACACACACGCGCGCGCGCGCGCGCGTGCACACACACACACATACGCGCGCGCACACACACACACACCCACACACACACACACACACACACATATATACACACCCGCGCGCACGAGCGCTCGCGCGCGGACTCACGCACGCACGCGAACGCACACCACACACACACACACACACACACACACCACACACACACACACGCGCGCGCGCCGCGCGCGCGCGCGCGCGCGCACGCGCGCGCATGCATGCATGCACGCACGCACGTACGAGCGCGCGCGCTCACACACACCCCACTCACACACACACACACACACACACACACATATAACACTTTCCCAGTTTTTTTTTTTTATCTCGTCAGAACTTGCGTCCATTATAAATGTTCGTAAAAGACGAATGAAGTTCAGGTTGAAACGGTTGCGGTGGACACGGCAGTTGGGCAATTTGTTTACTTTAAATAAGCAGACAGACGGATGAAAAATTCGCGTCGTGCTTACTATCGAGTGTTTGCTCGTGCGAAGTCAGGTTTGCGTGTGTGTGTGTGTGTGTGTGTGTTGTGTGTTGTGTGTGTGTGTGTGTGTGAGTGAGAGAGAGAGGAGAGAGAGAGAGAGAGAGAGAGCTGTATTTGCAGCAGACCAAAAAAAAAAAAAAAAAAAGAATCTTGCTGACCTCAGTGTTACTCGTGCTGAAGAGATAGAGAGAGAGACTGAGGAGGAGAGAGAGAGAGAGAGAGAGAGAGAGAGAGAGAGAGAGAGAGAGAGAGGATGTAAAGCATTGAATCTCTGGCCCCAATGCTGTCGTGTTAAGAGAGAGGAGAGGGTGGGGGATAACATATAAAACATGAATCTCTCTCCCCCCACCCATCCCCCACCCCTACTCCCAATGCTTTGTGTTGTGTGTGTGTGTGTGTGTGGTTGTGTGTGTGTGTGTGTGTGTGTGGTGTGTGTGTGTGAGAGAGAGAGGGAGAGAGGAGAGAGAGAAAGATGTAAAACATGCATCTCGTCCCATTGCTGTAATGTTTGAGAGAGACTCACAGAGAGAAGAGGAGGCCGGGTGGTAACATATAAAAAAAGAATCTTGCTGGCCACCAATTTGGCGTGTAGAGAGCGGGGGTGGAGGGGGGGGGTGGGGGGGGGGGGGTGGGTGGGGGGTGGGGGGGGTGGGGGGGGGGGTGGGTGGTGGGATAGGAGGGAGGTGGATAACCTTATAAAAACTGGCTGGTGCTATGATGACCAATTGTCGGAAATGAGGTAGAGAAAGAGGGAGAGGGAGAGAGATTAGCTCAACATGGATCTTGCTTTTGTCTCGTCGGTTGACTGTCGAAGAGAGAGAGAGGGAGAGATAGGGAGAGAGAGTAGAGAGAAGACGACATTGTCCCCACACATGACGTGTACCAGACAGAGAGAACCGAGAGAGAGATAGAGAGAGAGAGACAGATGAGAGAAGACAGACAGAGGCAGACACGAGCAGACACAGAACAGACAGTGCCGACAGAGATAGTACTGAGAGAGACAGACAGACAGAGAGGACAGACCGAGGCCAGAGACGACAGACCACACAGATATGAAACAGTGACAGAGAGAGAGAGAGACAGAACAGACAGAACATACAGAGGATACTTAACTCAAGCTTTCCCCTGTCGTCACATGCAGGTCCATTAGCCCGTGTCGTTCTATTTTGACAGACACGCGTAGTTTCCGTTCAAAGAACCAAAGCCCAACAAACCTGAACCTCAGCGTGAACGTCCATCGCCTTGGTAGTCCGTTAGTAATTCTCCGATTGCAAACGTGTGACTAATTTAATAATCTTTCCCCGAGAGAGAGAGAGAGATGAGAGAGGGAGAGGCGAGAGGTGAGAGGGAGTAGAGATGGGAGGGAGGGAGGGAGGGAGGGAACGGTAATTAAGGGGGTAAGAGGTAGTCGTGGTTGGGTGCGAGGAAGTGGCTGAGGAGAAGTGGTTGGGGGGGGGGGGGGTAGGGGTGGGGGGGGGGGTCGGCCCTTTGTGAACTCTTGCCGCCTCGGTAGACCAGTCAGGAAATCACGAGTGGAAAAGTGTGTGAAGTGTGTTTATTTTAGAGAGAGAGAGAGAGTGTGTGGGGTGTGGTGGTGTGTTATGGTCGGGGGGGGGGGGGGGGGGGGTGG
>JADBJO010008542.1:0-2500 GCA_016801955.1 Conus betulinus
TATATATGAGTTAAATCATGACACACCTACCACTTCCAACTTCCAAGACCCACCCATGACCATCTACAACACCAGCAACGCCAGTGGCTATATTCACATAGCTTTCTGTCTGTCTTCAGACCGCAACCCCCATCTTGTTCCCAAGTCATGTTTAGGTGTACCTGGGCCCCCAGCCAGAGAATATGCCTGACGAATAGCTGCATGACAGTTCACACGCTGTTTGTTACTTATCCTTTCCATCACATTAAGTGACCGCCAGTAGCTGTACTTTCTACTAAGTTCACTACACTGGACAACTTGCCGATAGACAGCACAGTCACCTTGA
This sequence comes from Conus betulinus, assembly GCA_016801955.1. Taxonomy (NCBI): domain Eukaryota; kingdom Metazoa; phylum Mollusca; class Gastropoda; order Neogastropoda; family Conidae; genus Conus; species Conus betulinus. Next base: position 326 of record JADBJO010008542.1, read on the forward strand.
TGTCGAGGTGGGGCTTGCGCAGGCGTGCGTTGTCTTTCTTGGTGAAGATTTGCTGTGTCTCCTTCACCTTGACCATGATGTACAGAGACATCATGCAGCAGTCCTCCAGCTTGTCCAGGTAGATGTCCGGGGACACATTCACGCTCAGACGTCTCTCTGAGGCAAAGAAGAAAAAAAGAATAACAAAGTGTGACACTCAGAGGAAAACATTTTGTCCGGAGTTTGGCCAACATACAAGGCAGCATGAATTTTTTTAAGACTGAAGGCTTCGTGTAAAGCGAGTGAACAGCTGGACACGGAGAAAGACCAGAAGACAAGAATGAAACGTTTAAATTTTTTAATCGCACCCATGGATTCCATTACCCACAGGGGACCCCATCCCCTCCCACCAACAAGGCTTGTCATCATGTCAACCCCACAGTCATCAACTTTTCACGCATTATGTAATGTGAGAAAAAGTTCTTCGTGGCCTCATTCAGTCCTGACAGTCATAGAAGACATGGGAATGATAGGGTATAGAGGACATGGGAATGATAGGGTATAGAGGACATGGGAATGATAAGGTATGGAGGACATGGGAATGATAAGGTATAGAGGACATGGGAAATGGGTATGGTATAGAGGATGGTAGGTATATGGGAATGGTAGGGTATAGAGGACATGGGAATGGTATGGTATAGAGGACATGGGAATGGTAGGATATAGAGGAAATGGGAATGGTCGGGTATAGAGGACATGGTTCGAGCAGAACTTGGGAGATGTGCAGGCCAGTTTCCAGGCCAGTAGCTGACCAGGTATACTGGTACCCTAGAGGACAATGCGGCCTGCCATTCCTTGCGTACAGACATAGCCACACCCGGCTAGAAATCGACAGAACAAGCTACGCTATTGTTCCGTCTTTCAGTTTCATTGTTAGTCGCAGTGAAGGCTGCGATTGTACTGATTTCAGGGTCCCAGAGATCAGAATTCTTGGGACCTGTTCAGACTCTTGCTACATCCAATGCTTTGTTTGACTACAGGGCTGTGCAATAAAGGGATGTTACTGGATACTGTTAAAAACTGGCCCTTGGCGAATGCGGCCTGTATATAAATTCCATTACACTACAGAAATTTAGAGGACCATCACAGAAATTAGAGGGACCATTTTGTTCTTGCTTTTCTTCTTTCCCAAGCTCCCGTGAACACTCACAGGGATAACTCTGGCACGGCTCACTCCCCTGCCCCCCCCCCCCCCCCCCCCCCCCCACCCCCCCCCCCCCACCCCCTTCCCACACACACACGTCATCATCCTAGCGTCACAGCCCCCCAGGGATTCCATCACTTCCAGACCGCCGTACGGCCACACGCCAGAGATGACCCAAAGACTGCTACCACTTACCCTGCTCTGGCTTGAGCTCCCGGTCTCGGAGGGTCAAGGATCCCACCTCGGTGGAGACCACGCCTGTGTAGTACATGGTGCTCACGCTGAAGATGCCGTCCACGGTGCGCGAGAACTTGGTGCTCAGGTTCTTCATGTGCAAGTCCACCTTGAACTCGTCGCCAACGAAGGTGTTCTCGGCGTCGAAGGTCAGCTGAAATTCCACGTCCTGGAACAGGAATTGTTCGAGGTGGATTTAGGCATTCAGCTGGTGGCTTGCGTAGTCATGAAAAAGCACGGCGATGGTGGTGGGATCACGGATGATGATGATGATGATGAAGCGATTTACGCAGCGATGAGTATCGTTATGACGGATGATTATGATGGTGATGATGTAGCAATCACGTAGCGATGATATAAGCAAGCTGATGGGTGGATGACCGATGACGAGATGATGATGATGCTAATGTCATCAACATCATAACAACAACAGCAGCAGCAACAGAATCACATAGGACACTAATGATGGCAAGAACAACGATATACTGGATGTGTTTAGAAGCCCTAGGTGTTCATAGCTGTACAAAAAAAATGTGGGTTTAGGGATGCAACAGTCACATGCACATAACAGAGGCACTCTGCTCCACACAAGCACGTCCGGCACGCGCGCCCACGCACACATGCGAATGCCAAGATTTACACACATACTAGTCATCGGCTTACAAAGAATGTAGTTTTTAAAAAAAATGAAAGAGAAAGAAAAGAAAAATGACCTTGGACTTTGATCCCTCCACATTGTCATTGTTGACCTTCCTGAC
>JADBJO010008542.1:7500-17500 GCA_016801955.1 Conus betulinus
ACCTCAGCAAATATAAAAGGAGCATCGTACCCAAGGTTCACTTCCCCTTCCTTGATGGCTCGAACCGGGCATGGGCCGCAGCACCACACCCCTGTCAACACACACACACACACACACACACACACACACACACACACACACACATTATTTGAGTCGAGAGAGAGAGAGAGAGAGAGAGAGAGTGAAAGAGAGGAGAGAAGAGAGAGAGAGAGAGAGAGACAGAGAGAGAGAGAGAAACGGAGAGAGACGGGGACAGAGAAAGAGAGACAGAGAAAGACAGGCAGGCAGGCAGGCAGGTAGACACACAGAGACCGACAGACTGAGAGAGGAGGCCACGGTGCTAGCAACTCCATGGCAACATACAAGACCCCTTCACTGACCATCGCTCAGCTCCTGGGGCGTGGAGTCGAAGGCCTGCCAGCCTCCGTAGCCGTCGGCAGATCAGGCCGGGCCATCCACGCCTCGTTCCACACGTGGAAGTTCCTGCGGCCGTTGAGTTCGCTCGTCAACAAGTCATTTCACGACACACAAATGCAATTCACAGATTGTGTGAGAAATGGGTTGCAGCCCTATCCAGAATCTTTTGGAAAGTAACAGATGAAAAATATCATTGTCTAGAAACGTAGGTGCTTCCAATATTTTGCCACTTCCACTATCTTTGCCACGTCCTATGTTTTTGCCACAGATTGTTCTACTCATACGAATGCTTCTTGATGCATTGAACCTTAGTTACTACAGCGATTGTTTTGCCTTTCCGTGCCGTAATGATGACATGCATTTGTTTGTTAATGTGCAAAAAAATAAGTTAAAAAAATCATTGCACGACACTGTAGGGTCCACTCAGACACTCGGCTGCTGGGGAAACAGCTATATCTTCTGTCCCACAGCGACTTTGAAAAAAAAAAAAAAGACTATTCAGCTAGCCGTCATGTCAGGAACAAACAAACAAACAGACACAAAAACCAAGTCCTAAAACTGTATAAGGGGATTCGGGAGAACCCAGACCTCCGTCAAGTTGGTTGGAATCCCGGGATCCGCACTTTCATCCAGAATAGGGATACACATCAAAATGGTGTGGGGTCCGTTGTTATGGTATGCTTCATCTTTCTACCCGGTTTCGTTCCACCAATCGGTCAGATAGATTTTGCCTAATGGTGGTGATAGACAGAGGGACAAACAAACAAACAAACGGACGGCGGAGAGAAAGACAGCCGTCTTGAGGGAGGTCACTGATGAGGACTGAGCTAGCGCTGAAGTGGAGCTGGTTTGAATTCAGGCAGAATTCAAGCGCTGCCTCCTTTCTCAGCCCCACTCGCACTCCCCACCTTCCTGATTCCTCCCTCCTCCCGCTCCCATTCTCCCACCACTCCTTCTCATCTCCCTTGGACCCGCCTTGGCTTAAGGCTGTGTCAGGCCAATTGACATAGGCCAGAACACCAAGGCTACATCAAAATGCTGTTATGCTCTGCATAGTTATGCAGGGATTGTCTTCAGTTGTGACAAGCTCCTAGCATAACATTATTAGTCTCCAAAATCCCCCGAAGTCGAAGTGTGGCTGCCCATGTGGCGGGGTAATCAAGAACGGTCACACACGTAATGTTCTCATCCCCAGTTGATGCATTTGTACCAATTATGTTCAAGTACTTCGGCTTTTGGATGATCCCTGGAGCCTTTTAGCCAGAGCACGACAACAACAGCGTCATCTCCCTTTGAACATCGCCGAACCACTTCACGCCCCCCCCCCCCACCCCCACCCCGCCCCCTCAAATCTCCCCCAACCTGTCTTCTTCTAAATCAAGGAGAAACAACATTTTAACAAAACAAAACAAAACCAGGCAGCTTCAAACTGAGGAGACTGCAAGCGGAAAGTAAAACAAATTGTAAAAGCATTTTAAGTAACACCGTCAGTTAATATGGACAAATAAATAATGAAGACAAAATACGACGCGTTTCGACCTTTCAGGTCTTCTTCAGGCGAGATAAGCAACATTCAGGACGATGAAAACATTTTTAGAGTAATTCTAAGTAACTCCGCCGGTTAACCCAGACAAACAACTTACAAGATAAAACACAACACGTTCCTACCTCTTAGGTCTTCTTCAGGCAAGATAAACAGCACTGAGGACATTGAAAAAACGACTTTGAGATGACGAAGTGATTGCTTGTTCTTCGCTTTCACTGTCCTTGAATATTGTTTTTATCTTGCCTGAAGAAGACCTAAGAGGTCGAAAACGCGAAGTTTTGTCTTGTAATTTGTTTGTCCATGTTGACCGGCGGATTTACGTAAAATTCCTTTTTAAATTTTCAAACACACCAAAGCAAAATCCTCCTCTCCCCCGACTTCCAAGTCAGTGGATGCCCTATATTTTGACCATTGGATTGTGGTTTAAAACAAACAAACAAATCAAATCAACAAAACAAAACAAAACCTAGTGCATCATTTATGAATACGACAAAACCATCAGCAAAATGATGTTGGTCGTGTAAAGGAAGAAGAAGAAGATACCCTGTGTCATTTAGTTTGGATCAATGCTAAAAAAAAAAAAAACACACACACAAAAACCCGGCAAGGTTCGTCTTTGTATCACTTACTCAGTTACACAAGGACACAATGAAACTGGGTCTCCTGTGCTTTCCGATATCATGACTGTAAACGATGACCCTAACTCTGAGTTTGATCATGGGAGTAGAGTGGAAGGAGGGGCGTGGGGGGGGGGGGGGGTGGGGAGGGGGGCAAAGGGAACGCACTTACCAGATCGAGTCACTACGTCTTTTCAAGAGCTCCCCACTCTCGTCGAAGTAGAAGTCGATGGAGACGTCCATAGTTTGGTCATGGGCCGACTCGAAGTTGGTGACGCTGCGGGTCGGCAGACCCAGAGCCCTGCACACTGAGTCACGACAGAGCCCAGACAATGACACGTGACAGGAAGCGAGGTGTATTTAATCCTCCAATACAATGACACGTGACAGGAGGTCGGTGTATTTAATCCTCCAATACAACGACACGTGACAGACAATTGATCCTCCATGCAATGACACGTGACAGGAGGTAGGTGCATTTAATACTCCATAGTTGATACTAATGATAGACATCGGGCCTGCCCATCGAGCCAGGACAGAGCCAGTGCAATAACAATGAGAGTGGTGGTCAGCATATTGAACGTGTGTTTTTTTTTCTGTCTGATCGTTTGTGCCACTCCACCCCCCCCCCCCCCCCCCCCCATCCCCCACCCGCCCCCACTCTCCACGCCGCTCACTCTGGCTTTTCGTCGTCCACAGCCATTTGACGATTGTCCCGTCACAGTCCCTGCATCGGCAATCCACAGGGAGCAGTCAATGTGAAGTCGCCATGAGGCAACTCACCAGAAAGGACACTGCACTGCTGCCGAGTCATTTCGGAGGTGTTCAGTAGTGCCTGTTCTGATCCAACAGACGCAGCACACCTATCTGCTGAGCACCCCAGACCCATGGCTCAGGACAGAACGAGAAAAATGTGGGGAAAGTTGGTGCAGAGCACCCAGGTGGCAGTCATACGTCACAAGTTTAAATCACCATTAATCAGTTGTTCGTTCTGGCGGTACCGTGTAGTGTAAGACAGGCCCCCTCTGTCTCCTCTCCTGGAATGTGTCTGCCGCATCACCGTCAGTGGGTGAGACGTTCAACCTGAATGCTGTTAGACATTCAACCTGACTGCTGCTAGACATTCGACCTCAATGCTGCTAGACGTTCAACCTGAACGCTGTTAGACATTCAACCTGAATGCTGCTAGACGTTCAACCTAAACGCTGTTAAACGTTCAACCTGAATGCTGCTAGACATTCAATGTTGCTAGACGTTCAACCTCAATGCTGCTAGACATTCAACCTGACTGCTGCTAGACGTTCAACCTCAATGCTATTAGACTTTCAAACCTGAATACTGTTAGACGGTCAACCTGAATGCTGCTAGCGTTCAACCTGAATGCTGCTAGACGTTCAACTTGAATGCTGCTAGACGTTCAACCTGAATGTCGCTTGATGTTCAACCTCAATGCTGCTGGACATTCAACCTCAATGCTGCAAGACGTTCAACCTCAATGCTGCTAGACATTCAACCTCAATGCTGCTAGACGTTTCAACCTGAATGTCGCTTGATGTTCAACCTGAAAGCTGCTAGACGTTCAACCTCAATGCAGTCACTAGACGTTCGATCTGAATGCTACTAGATGATCAATCTGAATGCTGTAAGACGCTCAACCTGAATGCTGCTATACGTTCAACCTGCTAGACATTCAACCTCAATGCTGTTAGACGTTCAACCTGAATGCTGTAAGACGTTCAACATGAATGCTGCTAGACTTTCAAGCCGAATGCAAGACGTTCAACCTGAATGCTACTAGACGTTCAACTTGAATGCTGCTAGACGTTCAACATGAATGCTGCTAGACTTTCAAGCTGAATGCTGCTAGACGTTCAACTTGAATGCAAGACGTTCAACCTGAATGCTACTGAGCGTTCGACATGAATGCTTCCAGACTTTCAACCTGAACACTCCATTGATCCGACATAATCTCACACTCATTCTTGTTTCATTTCTGTCGGTTTGGAGCACAAGCTCTCTAAAATGCGTTACCCGGAAACAATTGCATTTCTAACCATTCCTGTATATCCTAGACAATCCCCAAAAAAAATCAACCAGACTCTTTCTATCATTATTAACTTTAATTCAACGTTTTTACTGACCTGCATTTATATGGGGTTATCCTCGTGTCCTACCTCCGGAGGACTAGAACTTACACCGCTACTCGTCACGATCTTCAAACAAAACAAGACTGCCCGACTGAAGACAGCTGTACATGCACAGCTAAAAATCGGATACCTTTAAGTAGTGTGCCCGTTTGACTTCATAATAAAGCACCGAGTTGTCAATCGACATTGCCACTTGGAATCTTTGCTGACGCCCTACATCAACAGATGCCGTCGTACAGATACCATCTTGCTGACGCTCTCCATCATCTTCGTCATCACTGATCTTGCTGACGCTCTATACAGATGCCATAATCACTGATCTTACTGATGCCGTACATCAACAGATCTGTCATCACTGATGTTGCTGACATCTCTTCATCAGATGCCGTCATCACTGATCTTGCTGACGCTCTACATCAACAGATGCCGTCATCACTGATCTTGCTGACGCTCTCCATCAACAGATGCCGTCATCACTGATCTTGTTGACGCTCTCCATCAACTGATGTCGTCATCACTGATCTTGCTGACGCTCTATATCAACAGATGCCGTCATCACTGATCTTATGATACTCTACATCAACAGATGCTGTCATCACTGATTTGCTGACGCTCTTCATCAACAGATGTAGTCATCACTGATCTTGCTGACGCTCTTACATCAACAGATGCCGTCATCACTGATGTTGCTGACGCCAACATCAACAGATGCCGTCATCACTGATGTTGCTGACGCCCCACATCAACAGATGCCGTCATCACTGATCTTGCTGACGCCCAACATCAACAGTTGCCGTCATCACTGATCTTGATGACGCCCTCCATCAACAGATGCCATCATCACTGATCTTGATGACGCTCTACATCAACAGATGCCGTCATCACTGATGATGCTGACCTTACATCAACAGATGCCGTCATCACTGATCTTGCTGAACGTGTTGGAGGTCTGTAGGACCCACCCCTACCCACGTCCCCTGCCCCCGCGCCCTCCCTTGGGGTGTTCACCTTGGACTGCCTCGTAATCTTTGGTGGAGGAGAACGTTAAACGTTAAAGTAACTTGACTGTCAGGGTCAAGGACACTGGTAGTATGTATGACTCTGACAGCCGTGCCAGCATCTTGTGTGCTCGGCTGGCCTATAATATAACAACATCTATCAACGCCCCATCCCCACCCTCGCCTACCCAGCCGCACCTTTACCCTCGGCTCTGTTCCCTCTCAAATAATATATCTGAAAGCGAACAACAAAAAAGCAACGCTATAGAAAAGAAAAAAATTTGCTAAAGCAACAACTACAAAGTGTGGGGGGGGGGGGGGGGGGGGGGGGGAAGGTGGGGTAGGAAAAATGAAGTAAGCGTCAAACGAAGAAGACGAAGAGAAAGAGGAGAAGGCGGAGGAGTAGTAGTAGTAGTAGTAGTAGTAGTAGTAGTAGTAGTAGTAGTAGAAGAAGAAGAAGAAGAAGAAGAAGAAGAAGAAGAAGAAGAAGAAGAAGAGAAGAAGAAAGATGATGATGATGATGATGATGTTGATGTTGAGAAGAAGAAGAGGAAGAGGAGGAGGGAAAAAAAAGAAAAGAAGAAAAGGAAAGAAGAAGAAGAAAAGAGAAAACGGAGGAGATGGGGAGGGAGCAGAAGAAGAAGCAGAAAAAAAGAAAGAGGAGGAGGAAGGGGAAGAAAGAAGAAGAAGAAAACGGGGGAGGAGGGAGGAGGAGACGGAGGAAGTAGTAGTAGTAGAAGAAGATGATGATGATAATGGTGATGATTTTGAAGAAGAAGAAGAAGAGGAGGAGGAGGAGGAGAAGAAGTGTCCCATACCTGTGGCGAGGACTCCAGTAGACCCCAGCACTGGCCGAACTTGACCGGTCGTTTCGTTTTTCTCTGTAGTATTGCTCCAAGATGGGGGCACTTCCGGTCCAGGACAGGGGAGACTTCCCCCCGCTGTAATCACCGCTCCACTTTCCCCCAGACCACCCGTTGTTGTCGTCGTTGGAGTTCACCTGTCCACAAGCGGTGGTTTATTATTGGCATAGCTATTGTTGGTTAAACTATGTCCGACAATTGCTCGTTTCACTGGCCAAACCCTCGCTGGTGTCTTTATAATACAAATACAAAGAGAAGGGGATAGTGAGAGAGAGAGAGAGAGAGAGAGAGAGAGAGAGAGAGAGAGAGAGACGGAGACTGAGACTGACGGACAGACAGACAGAGACAGACACACAGGCAAACAGAGAGACAGACAGACATATGCAATCAGACAGGCAGAGAGTCAGGCAGACTGGCTGGCACAGACAGACAGAAAAGACGGAAAAGCGGATATAGAAGCATCTGTCACCAAACTTGTAACATCAGCATAGCCTGAGGAGGAATGGACTCTGTTCATCAGGCTGTCATGTTCAAGTACAACCATCATGTATTCATATTCAGCATTCTTGTTCATAAAGTGAGACAGGTTTTCAACGCAATATGGAAAAGGGACATACCGTTGTTGTTTAGGGCTGAGACACAGAGAGAGAGAGAGAGAGAGAGAGAGAGAGAGAGAGAGAGAGAGAGAGAATGTGTCAATATTATAAAAAGAGAATATAATGAAAAAAAAAAGTAAAAAAGAAAGAAAGAAAGAAAAAGTAGAAAGCCAAAGCAAAACTAAACAAAACAAAACAGGAAAAGAAAACAACACAACAAAAAAACAACTGTTACTACTACGGGGGCTGGAATAGCTCAGTTGGTTGAGCGCCGGACTCGTGATCCTGGGGTTGCGGGTTCGATTTTCGGGGGGGGGGGGGGGGTTTTCCCCCGGAGTTAATATTGATTCTGACTCCATTCCCCATACAGTCCTTCAAATGAGACTATAAACCGTGGTGAATGCACGCACAAAATCTTGCACACACGTAAAATCCCATCACCAACTTTCGGAAGAGAAGGGCAGTTTGGCCGTTAGTATGGATGACACGTTACACAGAGCATGCACCTTCCCGAAGATGGAGTATGCCTTAATGGCGGGATAAAAAACGGTCATACACAAAACTCCACTACCTGTCTATGCAGGCAGTGTCCGCAGGAGTATCGGCCTGCGTACGCAGAAAAAAAAAAAAAAGAAAGTTACTACTACAACAGAACACAACATGTCACCACCTCCCCAATCCCTATCCCTGAAAAATGATATATGATGATTATATGAGCAGCACGATGGCTCACACACATGTAATTTGTTGATGATATAGCAATAACATACATGTGGATGGGCACCGGTAATATGAATTATGCCGCATATCTACAACATAACTAGTGAGAGTGTGCAAAACGTATCTACAGTTTTCCTCTGTGGGATTCTGAGCTTCGATGGCATTTAAGGTCAGGTGGAAGTGAGATCTAGAGACGACGAGCGGAATAACAGAAACCTGTTTTGAATAGGTCGGTTCTGAGTGTATGGGAACCTGGAGTTCTATGGAATTTCTAGAACTCATGTTTAATTCGGATTGAATAGTCTGCTGGGCCAATTCACTTGATTCATAGCTTTACATATTGAAGGACAGAGAGAGAGAGAGAGAGACAGACAGACAGACAGACAGAGAGAGAGAGAGAGAGAGTGAAAGCGTGAGCTGGCATTCATTTAAATCTTTTCCAATCTCTCTCTCTCTCTCTCTCTCTCTCTCTCTCTCTCTCTCTCTCAGTAAAGAGGTTCATTTTGTCTATGTTGTCCAGCGCTAAATGGCATAAGACAACAATACATTTCCTGCAAAGTTTTATAGATTTCCAAGCCTGTTTCGAGCAAGTTTACTTTTGGCATGCAAACGTGAAACAACCATTAGAAATCAGTCAATATTCTTGTTCCAAGCGTTTCTGTTGCGCGAGACTGCTGTCTCGTAAAATCCTATTCTGACTGTCTTTATAATTGGTATAGACAACTTTGTGTGAAATGATTGTCCAGTAAACTCCTTCATTAGGGGCAATGGCCTAGATATGAATAAACATCATCTGAATCCGAATTTCTCTCTCTCTCTCTCTCTCTCTCTCTCTCTCTCTCTCTCTCTCTCTCTCTCTCTCTCCATACGACTGTGGAAGTCTTGTGTTGGTACTGGATGTCAAGAATGCTGCTGCTGGTACGAGGACCCCTTACCATGGCTGAGAGCCTCCTGGCGATGTGGACGGGGTCTCCACGCCAGCTCCAGTTCAACCGCGAGGCGTCCAGCAGATACATGGAGCAGTCCAGAACGTGGCCCGAGAACTGTGCGGAGCACAACGCACAGCCTAGCTATCTCACAGGTATCACGTGCTAACAGTCGTATCAAAGTTTTTCCTCTATCTGTCGACATTCTGTCAGCCTGCCTGTCCGTCTGTCTTTGTAACCGTATGCATGTCTTTATTATTTGGACATATGTGTGTGCGTGCGTGCTTCTTGTTGTTGTTGTTGTTGTTGCTGTTTGTTGTTGTTGTTGTTGTTTATTTTTGTTGTTCTCTTGGCTTCCTTTTCTATGGTTTTCTTCAAAAATCTTATTTGGACATCTGTGAAAGCTTTTTATTTTCATGTTTTTTACATAATGAGTAATATCACTTTTCCTATTGTACTTTGTTATGTCATGTAATTTTAATTTGAATAAATTTTTTCTAATATGTCAAACTTAAAATAATTGTAAGATAAGTCTACTATAATGTTTAAATTAAATTTACTGCACAAAAAAATAAGCTTTCTCCATATTCTCTCTTCACCATTGTTTCAGCTGCTTTATATAGAATTGCCGGTTTTTAAGGTTGAAGAAGCGCGCAAGCACGCGTGCACACACACACACACACACACACACACACACACACACACACACACACACACACACACACGTCAGAGACAGACAGACAGAGAGGGAGAGAGAGAGCTCACAACAGAATGTCCAGACCCCCATAGTCAGCATGGCTGACAACTGCCCTCTGACCTGCACGTGCGCAACGGACCCACCTGCCCGAAGCTCCAGGGCCTGGCGCTCCACCTCCTGTAGTTGCCCACGTACAGTCTGCCGGAGTCCTTGAGCACGTAGGCTGCCAGCCGCTCCTCCTCCTCTATGTACACAGCATCGTCTGGGAGGAATAGTTCCAGTGTTAGTGTCATCAACGAGCTGTCACTGCGAGCGGACCATTACACCCGCTAAGTTTGAATTTAAGAGGCGGATTTCGTGGCTACGACTTAACAGATGTCTGACCTACGCATCAGCCCAATGCGTTGGTCAGACCTTTAGTGCCCAACTTACACTGGTTGTGCCATTAATATCATTGTATGTGTGTGTGGTGA
>JADBJO010008542.1:35000-68111 GCA_016801955.1 Conus betulinus
GTGTTCAGTGGCGTCTGGTCTGATCCAACGTAAGCAGGACACCAGCTGCTGAGTTGCCCATTGAGGACAACAATTGCTTTGTCGCTGAGTCAGCGTGGGTGAGCAAACCCCGCCAGAGGGCTCCACCACGTTCGTCCGACGGCGGTCCTCATGAACTTACCAAAACCGGCACCCCAACAAGAACTCATCAAGGGCATAAACGCTAGGACGAAACTGAAAGCTGAGATCTTGGTATGAAGGGACACAGATCTCTGAGACTGTTGTTTGTTTGTTTGTTTAATGCTTATCAATGTATGATCAACATTGAGAAGTTTTATTTTGGTCCGAGACTGCACGACAGGGCTTTTCTCTACGCTTATTCTCATACTGTATTCCGGGTTCAATCAGACCCGAGAGATACAAAAACCTGCAGTGTTGGTCAGGAAATTTGAGCAACGCTGTCAGAGACGGATCCATTCAGTGGATGATGCTCCACTTTGTGGTTCCAGTCTTCCCAACTGAACCTATAGCAAACTCAACCCTGGGTAGGGGGCGGTCGCGGCAGTAAAAGCCAACTAATAAATGACTCTAATGGGAATCGAACCCATGATCTCCCAGCCGCGAATCCGCCAACCAGTGAGCTATGGCAGCTGGTCTCGCGATTCGTGCGTATGAAGCACTTCAGTTCACCAGTCTCTGTCCAGGGAACCCAGAAGAAGAAGAAGAAGAAGAAGAAAGAAGAAGAAGAAGAAGAAGAAGAAATCATATCCGGCTTTCTTTTCTGTCTTTCTCAATTTCTTTCGTTTTTTTTTTTTCCCCTCTTCTCTTTGGTTTAAAGGCTAACACCTCCTCTTCACTTGCTGCATAACTGGAACGTATCAGTTGGTCCACATGTTGGCCCGCTTTTCGCCGAAATCTGGCGGAACCAGATCCTAGTTATGTCAGCATGATGTCCTGGTTTGCGTGGAGATCTGTTGGCGAAAAAAAAAAAACAGTCAGGGGTTTCATGTGATTCATGAAAGACAGCCCGGTGATGATGATGGTGGTGGTCCTGGGGATGATGGCAATGGTTCGTGTGTGTGTGTGTGTGTGTGTGTGTGTGTGTGTGTGTGTGTGTGTGTGTGTGTGTGTGTGTGTGAAAGAGAGTGTTTCTGTGAAAGAGAGAGAGAGAGAGAGTGAGAGAGAGAGAGAGAGTGTGTGTGTGTGTGTGCGCGCGCGCGCGCGCGCGCGCGCGCGTGTGTGTGTGCGCGCGTGCGCTCCAGAATGAAAGTCTTAATTACCTCTTGTTTGAAAAGAAGAAGGATTTCAATCATGATTTTTGCCAAGTTTAATTCTAAAGGAGGAAACAATCATGGCTGCATACAACATTCTAAGCACATCATCATGACACAAAATCAACAACATTGTGTTGCAGATGCCACATACACGCTGTTGATGAGACGGAACAGAGTTAATGTACTGGGTGGAGGAAATTCAATGCGGGGTGAACAGAGTTAATGCACTGGGTGGAGGAAATTCAATGCGGGTGAACAGAGTGAAATTAATGTAGAGAGAGTGAATGTATTAGAGACAGAGAGAAAGAGAGAGAGGGGGGGGGGGGGGGGGGGGCGGGGGGGGGGGGGGGGGGGGGGGGGGGGGGGGGAGAGGAGGGAGAGTAGAAGGGAGAGTAGGAATGAATTGTTGAATTATGCAAATGTTCAGACAGTATTCAAAAATTGGCTTACAGAAGAATGTGCAAATGGAGGATTATAATTTCCGGTCATATAGCAACAATATATTGAAACATGAAATGTTTTTAATGTTTCTTCACATGTTTTGGTGCATTCGTATTTCAAGGACTCGTTGGAAGTGAATTCCACATACATGGCCCAGAATAAATTAGGCTTGTTTCGAAGGTAGAGTAGCATGAAATTGGGAAAGGGTAGCATGGTATGGCATTTGTCGAAATTTTAAAGCTTGATGAATTCCAGTTGCTTATTCATAGGAATTATTAGCAGTGCTTTTGGTTTGTCTTCTGGCACAGCGGGAGTTAGCTTTGCTGCCCGTCTATGGAAAGAATTAAGCCTTGTTAGTGTGTGGACATCATTACTCACATCCCATACAGTTGAAGCATAATTGATATGTTTTCATTATGTACGCACTGAAGAAAAGTTCAAGCACACTAATTTGACAGAGCGCTTTGGTTAATATAATAGGAAAAACTTTTTGAATTATCTTGCCTAAATTATTAAGATAAGACTACCATTCTTAATTTTTCATCTATCATTACATCTAAAACACGATGTTCGTTTACCTGATCGGAAGATGTGCAGTACAAATAAAGTTTCAGGTAAATAACAGCCAGTTTGTGCCTTTGGCAAGTGGTTATAATCGTAGCTTTAGTTTGGGATGGGTGCATGACCTTTAGTTTGAATTGTACCAGTCTGGCACTTAGTTCAACTTTCCTGGAGAGACGTTTCTTGTTTGTAGGCTACTGCTATTTGTTTAGAGTGACGAGTCATCAGCAAATGTATCCGTTGTGACTTTTTTTTTTAATCTAACACACACACACACACACACACACACACACACACACACACACACACACACACACACACACACACACACACACACACACACACACACACACACACACACACACACACACAAACGCACATACATACATACATAATGGTAAATCATTAAAGAAATGCAGAAAAGGAGGGGACCTAGAACTGAAGCACGTGGGACTTCATGTCTTACAAAATCTGTCGAGGAGGTTTTGCCATAGGGCTAGGGTTAGGGTTAGGGGTTAGGGTTAAGGCTAGGGTTAGAATTAGGGTTAGGATTGCGGTTAGGGTTTCAGGACTAGTGTTAGGGCTCCAGGGTTAGGGTTAGTGGTGAGGTCAGGCTTAGGTTAGGGTTAGGGAAAGGGGCATTAGATTAAGTAATCCACCAGAAGGAGCACGTTCTGCTAAAATGTTGTTCAGCAAGTGACTACTTTTGAGGCCATAAGAGAAACTAGTAGCCGTTTTTGTTTACAAAGCCATAGTAACTGAACCAAAGATATGTTGTCTTGTGTATGCTTTATCTTGAAGTCAATGTCATTTACTCAGTGCCACATGCCAACTCGCTTACATTTGAAGGAAATCTTAAATGAGGCAGAGAACAGTAAACAGTAATTAACGAACAAGTAGGGTAACTCTTTCTCCCGTAATGAAATAAAACACACGCTCATAAATCCAAACGAATGCTGCCTACGACACCGAATCAGCTAGCAGAAATGACAACTCAGTAAACACAGAACAAACCAGGAGCCATCCCCCTATATGCTTACATTTCTCTCTCTCTCTCTCTCTCTCTCTCTCTCTCTCTCTCTCTCTCTCTCTCTCTCTCTGAGGTGAACTATAATCAGGTGGGACATGATATGTACTGGGAAAAGTGGTTCCATGGTACAGTTGGCGGCTGACAAATGACAGTGGTGGACATCGTATCAGCCCGGACCATGCAACGCTGCTCAACCACAATCAACTAATGACCGCTGGACTGGTGCCAAGGGACGCTGGGTGTAGGTAACTGTTAGCTGTGAAGTCGACAGTATTCCAGAACTCTTAGAAATGCTGAAAAGTCAGTGAGTGGGCTAACAGAAGAGGTACACAAAAAAGGACATGATCAGAAATCTTCCTGTGGAAAATGATCTGTTTAAAGCAGAAAACAATAGACTGGCAAACAAAGTTAACTAGAAAAACTGAAAATGGAAAGAGATGACCTGGAAGAAAGATCCAAGAGAAATAATGTGATATTTCATGGCATACCCTACAGACACACACACAAAAATTAATAATAATGATTGTGAGGACGTATTGCATGATTTGTGGCTGATAAAGTACAGATATTGAAAGTTGTAGGACAGAGGAACACAGAAGATGATTCCAAAATCTTTGCAAATTTATACATTTTATAAGCAAAAAAACCCTTTTCTTTAAGTAGAAAAAAGACATTGAAAGGTATTGCAATGTTTCTATGGGAAGACTTTACCCAAATAGCGTGAGATATTACCTGACTTTTAAGCCACACGAGCTAGCATAAAACAGGGCACTATGTATTGCGCGATTATCTTCTCATTGATGGTACAAAGAAAACTGGCTTTGATGAGGATGGTCAGCTGATGATAGATCTGACAAGGATTTGCCTGACTCTGTGACAACGAAAGTGTTTTGAGAGCGTACATAGATTAAATACTTGAAACAATGGGATATCTAACCAGAATGCAATTTTCATGGATTTTTGGTTACATTAGATTGGACACTCTGTATCTGTACCTAACTGGCGCAAGAGCGACGTGGAGGGTTTGTGTGTGTGTGTGTGTGTGTGTGTGTGTGTGTGTGTGTGTGTGTGTGTGTGTGTGTGTGTGTGTGTGTGTGTGTGTGTGTGTGTGTGTGTGAGAGAGAGAGAGAGAGAGAGAGAGAGAGAGAGAGAGAGAGAGAGAGAGTGAGAGAGAGTGAGAGGGAGGGGGGGGGGGGGGTCTATTGATAATTAGTGACCAGTTATCTTAGTTAGTAACTGAGTCTTGAAGAAATTTGATAATGGAAAAACCAGACTTTATATCCGGAAATGAAAATCCCAGCAATATACCTGGTATATCCCACTGCTTTTTGTTGATGTAAATAAATGTTATATTTGATCAGAAAAATTTGGACGCTAACAGTGAGGGGGGTGGGGGTGGGGGTGGGTAATGTATTAATTTGTAATTGTGGACTGAGCCTCTACTTCCGATCGGTAGTAATAATTGTAGAGTGTAGCCAGCGCATGAACGGAAACGATGGCGGCCGGCATCGTTTCGCTTTAAACGCATGCTTTGCATGTTTAAAGGTTTGTTTTCACACGTGACTGTTTTCCGTACTTGCAGATATTTGGATAAAAAAATATTAAATTCCCTTACCAACAGTATGTAGGCCTGTTTTCAGTGGGGCTGAATTAGAAACATGGATGCAAATCTGGGGCTGTTCCTTGGCTCTTGATCTCCGGTTTGGATCAATGCGCTGCCCGATAGGGCCTACAATCCTTTTTCCTTAAATTTTAAAATCGGAACGAGAGTGGCGCAGTGAAAGACGTAAGTTAGTTGAGGTGGGTTTTGGAAAGGAGGAAGGGCAGGGTTTTTTTCTTTTGCCTTTTTTTGAGAGGGGGGGGGGGGGGGGGGGGGACGATGACGAGGGCTGGAGATAATCTACACTCTTTGAGAGAACCAGTGTGCATAGTAGTTTCATAGACTTTATAATTCGCAAGTGGCTAGTTTATGGTTGTGGCAAAGTTGACTTAAAAAGTGACAGCCCAGATATGGCCCTTCGTGATCGGCTGGGCTATGATTTATAAGCAACATAATCTCTCTCTGTGTCACGCTTGCAACCAGGGATGTGAGAGGCAGGGCATTAAAAACAACAGCAACAACAACAACAAAAAGCAAAAAAAAAAAAAAAGAAAGAAAACCCAAACAAACAAAGGAAATGGATGCACAGACAAAAGACAAAATGACAATGTGACTGCTTCAAGTTCTTGCTGCTGAACGGTCAACATTGTTATCTTTTATGAACCAGTCAGAGAACATTATTACTTATCATTCACCAGTCATTGGATGTCAGCAACTTACCTTTGCATGTGTGACAGCCAAAGGCCGTCTGTTGACCCCCACCTTTCCCTTGCCCCCATTTGCCATTACAGTATGCTATAACTAAGGCTTACACTGCCAAGCAGGTGAGAATTCTTGCCTTCTTTCCCATATAAAACGCACAACTGTCAACTGCTGATGGAAATGTGGAGGTAGATAAGACTTGAATGATCTTCTCATCTAGCTGGTTTCACCCAGTTTTATGCTAGTAAAGAAAGAGGTTCATCCATACTTTAGCCTTCTGCTGTTTGGCAGCATTTGGCCACAAGTGTTGCAGATGGCTTGCAGCGCAATAATGTTTGGTTGAATCCTAGATCATTGGTGTAAACTTTTCCACCCCATTTTGTATTGTTCCTGGCTTCAACTCTTGTCCCGATTAATTTACTTTAAATTATTGTAAACCCCATGCATACATTTTGCTCATGAGGAGCCTGAGCAGCATTTAGCAAGTGCAGTGTACAGCAGAACAAACAATCAAATTGTTGATGGTGGCTAGGCCTATAACTCACATTCCAGGTGTTGAAACTCATGGGATGCAAGTGATAACACACTGCAGTATACAAATAAAGTGATTTTTTTTTTTTTAAAGAAGTTTTGACCCTTTAGTTGGAAGAATTTTCAAAATCCATTGGAGCTAACCTGCCTAATTTTGATTTTATGTTTTATGCATAAATTGTAACTTGCACAAAACATCAAAAGCTTTAATGAAGCCAAAACATACTCCTATATAAAGACAGTCACCAGATTTTCAGATTGTTAAATAGTTAAACCAAAATATATGATTACACAATGACAGTTACCAGAGCTTCGGATTGTTATGTACCCATACCTTAAGACAAAATGTATGCATACACAATAACAGTTCACAGACTGATCCATACCAGAGTAAGATGTATTCATACTCCTTTCTGGAAAACTAGGGTATTGTAATACCTTCAGCAGGAATTTTCAGGGGGAAGTTTATTTCTTTATCTACTGCAGGATCTACTATTGAAAGTTTGTGCATGCTTTGCCATCGTGGACACTTTAAGTTAACATTCAGATGAGTTTGACTTTGTAGTATGGTGGAACCATTCAGAGGGAACATACTCTCATAGTACTGGGCACCGTCATTTAGTGCAAACATGCCGAGGCCAAGTTGTCTTCATTGAGAGAGTGTTTGTGTTTATTAATAATGCGTAAAATGGATTTTGTCACTTGAAGTAAAGAAATGATTCAGTCGTGGAAGTCTGATGGAGATGATAAAATTTTGCTCGAAATATGTACCTCTACAACCTGTTTATCAGTATATGATGAGAGACCTCAGAGAAAAAAGACACTTCAGAGAAATAATGTATGTATTCTTAAAATTTTATCTTTATTATTTTTAGCAGGTAAGAGTATAATATCCTGATTTCTATATGATCTAGACACTTACCAGAGCTTCAGATTGTAGTGTGCCCACACCATTAGAGCAAAATTTTTGTTAGAGGTGCACATTGATTGGCTGATGGCAGACCATTGCGATCAGAAGTTCATGCTATGGTTTGCTTGTCCAACAGGGAACTTTTATTTCTAGCTCTGCAGCTGTTGTTGATCAGTATTTGTGTGTGTGTGTGTGTGTGTGTGTGTGTGTGTGTGTGTGTGTGTGTGTGTGTGTTTGTGTGAGTGAGTGTGTTAACCAGAGACCTCTCGTAGCCCTATGAATGAATCGAAACTTTTTGAGTGGACATACATTATTTCAATTTTTCTGATTGGTTATTGTAATTTGTAATAGCGGTCATGAGGATTTGTTTTTAATGTTTATTTCAGACTGATGGAATTTTCACCATGTAAAAGAAAACAAAGAAAGCAGGAGAGAACAGATCATTTGGAAGGAGATGAAAAAAAAACACTCAGATTTCAGTGTGCAAGAGTAGGGAAAAAGTAGGTGATGGAAGCCAAAACTGAGATGAACGGAATGAAAATCAGGCAAATTAAATGTACTGCAGAATGCTGGATTACAACAAAAAAATGTATGTAATGGAGAACTATTATATATATTTATAAGAAAACAAACAGATAATCCTTCTTAGACTGGCAATAGGTTGCTTAATTTCTGATGAACAGATGGAATGTGTAGTTTTAAAACAAGATGCAAAGCATATAAACATACTCCCAGTTTCTCTTCCAGAAAAACGTCACAATCAAACATGTGTCATAATGTATATGATGTCACAATCAAACATGCGTCATTAAGAGATATTCCTTAAAGAAGAAAAGCTGTTTGGGGCCATTATAGTCATTAGTAATGGCTATTCTGGTAAAATAAAACACCAGGCATCATCCATGACCCATAATGAACATACCTACAAATTTTAGAAAGATCAGCCCAGAAGTTTTGTCTGGAGCGTGTGGAACACATTTTGACCACGGACAGACAGACACACAAACAGCATTTCTTCATTCCCGTTGTAAAGTACTCCCTGCTCTGTAAGAACAGAGAGTACAAAGATGAAAGTAGTTCAGCAGTCTAACAGTATTTGTAAACTATTGCTAGCACACAAAAAATTGACTGGAATCAGAGGTTCTGCTTTCCTGTTAAAATTGATGATGCGTGGCTCCAGCTTTAAAAAAAAAAAAAAAAAAAAAGAAAGAAAAAAGGCTATCAACTGTCCAGCAGCTGGTACAGTCAGACTAAAGTGCACAGTTTTCACATTACCTCCCTGGCAAAGCACAGGAGGTAGACATGCGAGGTAAAGAGAGCACCTAATCCATTGTGTGGTTGGCTGTTTGCGATGGCCTTCCCTATCTTCACGTTGACTCTCTTCTGCTACTGTTAATTCCCTCTTGACTGGACGTGTTGTTCAGTAACAAAATGTCTGACAAAATCCTATTAATTTTATGGAAACTCTTCTGTACAGAAAGTAGAAAAATTTGGGAAAATGGGGGAAGGAGGGAGAGGAAGGGAAGGGGAGAAAGGGATGGGCTGTAACATGAGACTTGGCCGAATTCCTTATGTCACAACCCAGTTTGGATCAGTGAGCCTCTAACAGTCCCATAACAATTGATCAACAAAGTTCACTTTTTTAGAAAAGTTTTTTTTAAGGAGTTGTATTCCTTTCAGGGGAACACTGACTACACTTTGCTAGACTAAAACACTTGGTCTTGCTCTGAGAAGCAGACGGCCAGTTCCACACGGAAGCCAGTGTAGATGATCTCTTTCAGCACATACAAGGGAGGGGTGTGAGAGAGAAACAGTATGGCGGCATGTAATGCACACTCCAAGTTCGAAGATCACCAGCCAACTGGCACGGCAGTATTTTACCTCTGCTCAGGACCAGCAGAAAAAGGTGGATTAGGACAGTGCTTGAGAGGGTATCTGTCTTCAGTGACCCTATTATCAGAGTGACAAGCCACTCAAGAGGGTTATGTCTGCCAGCCAGAATGTGGTGCCAGAGCTTTTGTAGTTTACCTGTACATTGCATAATGCATAAAAAACTAGTATACGCTGGTCCAACTGAAACAGGTGAATATGTGTAACGATTTTGATTGCACACAAAATATAGTAAATGTGCATACCAAGTTTGTGTTTCATTGGATGTTTTTGTTTTTGTTTTTTTTCAGANGACAGTGCTTGAGAGGGTATCTGTCTTCAGTGACCCTATTATCAGAGTGACAAAGCCACTCAAGAGGGTTATGTCTGCCAGCCAGAATGTGGTGCCAGAGCTTTTGTAGTTTACCTGTACATTGCACAAGTTTAATGCATAAAAACTAGTATACGCTGGTCCAACTGAAACAGGTGAATATATGTTAACGATTTTGATTGCACACAAAATATAGTAAATGTGCATACCAAGTTTGTGTTTCATTGGATGTTTTTGTTTTTGTTTTTTTTCAGAGGGTAAGCAGTATTAACAGTTCATCATGTCGATGACCTCACCCTCCATGTACTGTGTCTACAAGGAGACGCATCCTCCAACAGGCATTGAGCATTGTGTGCAGTGCAACTTTTTCAACTCCTGGGAGAAAAATCTGGTCATAGCTGGCGCCAATCAGCTTCATGTATACAGACTCAATTCAGAGCCTGAGGTTGGTTTATGTCAGTTGGATGCTGAAAGTTTTACGGGGGGAAGGGCTGGGGGGGGGGGGGGGGATCCCTTCACTCTCTCTCTCTCTCTCTCTGTGTCTCTCTTTCTCTCTCTCGCACTCTCTCTCTCTCTCTCTCTCTCTCTCTCTTCTCTCTCTTTCTATCTGTTTGTGTGTGTGTGTGTGTGTGTCTCTATCTCTGTCTCTCTCTCTCTGTCTCGGTTCCTCAGCTGGATCAAAGGTTCTCCAGTGGTGAGATTTTTGCGTATGTGACTGTTTCTAATCCCACCGATAAGGTAGCCACATTCCACATCCGGACATGATGTGTCTGACCTCAGCATCATTGTGCATGTGCTTTACATTCAGGTCATCCACTATACCAGCACACAGTGGCCTTCTCCCAAAAGGTGGAACGTGATTTAAAGTGTGTGTAAGGGTTTTTATGCAATGCATTCACACACAGGACTCCAGTTTTAAGTCTCACTCTAAGGACAAGGAACGGATTACAGTCCTCACGGACTTCGAACGCCAAAAAAAGAAAATCTTCCAGTCGGGCTGTCCTGAGTGTGAATTGAGCCAGGGACCCTGGAAGACGAGTCAGACCCTTGACACTTCACTGATGTCAGCAGGTTGCCGAGTTCCTGAAAGAAAAAGTCTT
Organism: Conus betulinus; assembly: GCA_016801955.1. Lineage (NCBI taxonomy): Eukaryota > Metazoa > Mollusca > Gastropoda > Neogastropoda > Conidae > Conus > Conus betulinus. The sequence continues at coordinate 45,329 of JADBJO010008542.1, forward strand.
TAATATTTGTGTACATGAACTGTCAGCAGTCGCTGTCAGTTGTGCGAATTGTGAAGCAGGTAGAAACAAGTGAAACTGTGCACATAGTATAGACCAGTATGAATATAGTTTGTTTTCTTTGTATCCTCTGCACGCTGATTCATTGGAGACTCTGAATCTTTTATGAGTATTTCATATGCATAAAATGGTCATTTTAAAAAATGTAATAAATTTATACTAGACATGACAAAATTTGAGGATTCATCAGACTTCAGTGACATGTTCTATGTTTCCTAGGCGGGAGCTGCCACTGAATCTGTGGAAAAAAGTTCAACTGGTGAGTAATTAATCAAAGCACTGTCACTTCTTCAACTAGAGTATAGAGTATCCTCATAGTGAGGATCATGATCCACAGGAGTACTAAGAAGAATAGAAGCATTTGCAAAGGGACAAAGCTTTTCATGGGGTAAAGTTGCATTAATCAAAGCAAGAATGTAACTGTTGACAGTTTTAGAGTATCTGTGTCTTTTATGTTTTGTTTTTTTTATCTGCACTGCCAGTCCACACAGGAAATGTAAATCTGAAAGCTGCTGAGAAAATCTTCCATAAATTTTTGTTTGTTGTTGGCAATAGTGCACCTGTTCATGGCAAATGTGAAACCAGTCAATTGAAAGAGCACTGCTTGATCCATCATTTCACTGATCCCCTTATGCATCACACTGTCTGGTTATAAAACCATCTTGTGACAAAACATGTATGTGTGGCAGATGTAACCAGAACACGCTTGGAATGCCTGAAGAGTTTTTCACTGTTTGGCAACATCATGTCCATGCAGTGTGTCAACCTGGCGGGAGCCCAGCGAGATGTTCTGCTGCTCAGCTTTTGGGATGCCAAGGTGACCCCTTTTACCTGGATCTGGGTTGTTCTGCATAGGTGCTAGTAGCAGGCTCTTGTTTAGACCAGATTTGGGCCACAAAAGGAACACCTGGGCGAGTTGAGTGAAAGAGGAAACAATGGATAGCAAAGATCCCAGTGTGTGTGTGTGTGTGTGTGTGTGTGTGTTTAGAGTAGAATGTCGATTTTGTTTGAAAATATCAACTGCATCATGGACATTAGGAATGTGGAAGAAAGGTGATAAAATCTTTGGAGGGTATATTCTCTGTGTGTGTGGGTTTTTTTTCTTTTCATGTCTTTCTTCCTCACTTGCTGATTCACTTAAGTGTATCTGGTCTCTTTCTGTTTGTTGTGGTTTTGTATGCAGCACACATCATTGTGTACCATTGTTTCGCGTAATTACATGCACTGGCACTCACTTGGAGCTAAGGTCTAAATAGAAGGTCGTAGAAGTCTGAAAGCTGGTCATAATTATATGAAAGGTTAAAGCTTACATGTGCAGAAATCTTTTATGTGCATTCTCATCTGTAATTAATGTGTATTTGTGGGAATTTGGGCAGCTCTTATATACATTTTATGTGATGTGAAAAAATCTTAATAAATGTCAGCGAACCACCCAGAGAAACGTGGACAAACAAGTCACAAGAGTCTTGTGACTCGTTTGTCGACGTTTCTCTGGGCGGTTCGCTGATATTTATTTAAGATTTGTTTAGATTTCTGCCTGCAGTCGTTTCACTTTGCAACTTGATGTAAAAAAGTAACCTGTGTTGTTTGTGTCCAGATGTATCCAAGGTGAATTCTGTGTCACCTTATAAAGAACAACTTTACTTTGTCTTAGTTCATCTTTTGCCATCAAATGGAAATGTACACACTTTCTCGTCTCAAACTGTCACACACATCTAATTTACATATGCAGACAAGCAGGCTTGCATGTACGTATGCACATATGTTATTGTGAGGGCTTTCTTTTATGAGAGTTGCTGATTTATCATGAATAATGTTGCTTTTCCAGTTGTCTGTTGTTGAATATGACCCCTCCACACACGGTTTGAAAACGGCATCACTTCATCAGTTTGAAGATCCAGAACTGCAGGTCTGTTTACTGCTGGCTGTACGATTAGATTGTGTCATCTCTGTACTTAGCTGTTCTTTTGACAAATTGTCTGGTTTGACGCCATGTAGATGTTGTGGCCCTAGTGTCCTCTGTGTGTGTGTGTGTGTGTGTGTGTGTGTGTGAGAGAGAGAGAGAGAGAGATGGGCTGTAGACTTTAAGACTATCCCTGTGTTTGAATACTGCATCTGTTTTTCCTCTTGCAATAAGCATTTAGCTGCGCTGAGCTCCCCATCTGTGTAGTGACAAGGGTATTTCTGAAATTTATTTTGTGGGTTGTATTTAAGCACAGCTGGCAGAAGAGTTGGTGTGATTGAAAAGAAAAACAAAACCCTTTGTGAAAAATATACATTCAGTACTCAGAGATGTCCTGCGATCTGGCAATATGCAAATGAAAAAGAAATGCTGTTAAGATGCATAAGAATAAGAACCAGCTCACAATCTGACAGTAAGGATTTCATCCTCAAATGCAGTCAAACTGAATCGAACACTCTCTTACTTAAACAATTGTACATTCAATGCATTTTACTTTTAAATATATGATACAGAGTTCCAAGAAGTTTAGACTCAAATGAAAAAAGAAAAGGTCACTGATTAGATATGACTTCTGACATACACATGCATACCACTTGTTTCATGTATACATACTACCACAAGCTATGGTACCCACATCTACACAACTCATGCTACCATACATACAAAAAAATATCAGGAATCACAATAGAATTTCATTCAGCATAAAGCAAAAAGAAAGAGCACACAGAGCTGTTATAACTCTCTCTCTGTTGTTCTCTTCCACCCCCCTTGCCCCCATCCTAACCCTTACTGTGGCCTTCACACCCACTCCTCCACCCCTCCCTATCCCCAAACATCACTCACCCTTCTGACGCTCTTTGCCTTCATTCTGTCCAGCACGCACACTTGTAAAGTTTCGATAAATTCAGCATGGTGAACACTAGTACTCTACAGCAGACAAAAAGCAGTCAGGTTATGTCTGGGAAACCCCACAGAAGGGTTATTTGCCTTGGCTGCAGAAAGTGGCCATGAACCAACCCTGACCTTTTCATTTATTGGCTGATGCTGTGTCAGGAAGGTTGTGCTGTGTTCTGGCACCAGTTGTTTGATCAGGCCATTAGGAGTTGAGTACTAGAATGATCCGAAATAGCAATGCTCACATATGAGCACCACACAGACAACAGAGCTCAGTCAGCTGATGCGTTCTGTAGCAAATGGAGTGATGCACAACACACATATGTATATGTTCAATCGAGAAAAAAATAAATATTGATTGATAGATGAAATGTTCAAGTTCATATTTTTAAAAGACATAAATAGAAGTGAAATGATAGGAGTATATATACATTTAAAACATGTGTTTCTTGATGCTGCCCCCTTTTTTTTTTTTTTTTTTTTTTTCCCATCTTGGGATGAGCCATGACTGGGATTCGAACCCATGCCCTTCTGGACATGCTCATTTCCACTTAATGACTCGCGCACTAACCACTGAGCCACAGGGACACCTGATATTTGTAGGAAAGTTAAGCCTTATGAAGTTCACTTTTGTTCCTCCTTGACCAGATCCAACTTGAACACCTCTCTGCCGCTTCTGCCATTGCTTCAGGGGCTTGGTTTTTTCCCTCCCTGCAACTGAGAGCTGTTTCATGAGGCTGTATGCAGACGTTCCCACAAACCCCCTAGCTCCAATTTCTGCAGTGAGGACTTTGACCTGATAGCCTTCTCTCTCAGGCTGTTTGCCAGATCAGCATACTTTTCAGTCTTGTAGATCTGAGCTGCCTCCATTCTGTTCTCATATGGCACCGTGAGCTCGATCATGATCAGCTGCTTGGTTGACTGAGAGTGTAATACTATGTCTGGTCTCATGCCACTCTTGCTGATAATCTCTGGGTGACTATTCATTTCTGGGAGGTCTGCTGTGCACTCCCAGTCATCTGCCCCGTCCAGCAGACTCTGCCTGCATGTCCGAGTGGCACTGTTGTTCTTGGCCATGATTCGCTGCCTCCTGCCGTGAGAATGTTGCGGGTGCTTTTGGAGTCCTGATTTTCCCTTTTGTGGTGTTGGTACTAGCCCAGACTACTTGTACAATCTCTTTGAGCACTTGGTTGTGCCTCCATGTGTACCTTCCTTGAGCCAGGGCTACTTTACATGAGCTTAGGACATGCTCCACTGTTTGTTTTTCATGGCAAAGGGGGCATGAAGGATCGTCTGTTTTTCCCCACTTCACCAGGTTTGCATTTGAAGGCAGAAGGTCATATGCAGATCTGAGAATGAAGCTGATCCTGAGAGGGGCCATGTGCAAATGTCATTCCAAGTGAGACTTCTTTGGAGTGCATTCTCCCACGTTGTCCATTGCCCTTGCTGGCTCTGCTGGACTGCTTTTTGGAGTCTTTGTTGGTCTTCTTCTTTTCTCATCTCCTGAATCATCATGTCTCTTTTGGCTTTTCCTTTGGCCTTTGACCACCATTCAGTTTTGGTCACCCCCAGTCCTTGTCTGTTGGTCTGTGTGTGTCCTGTTATTCTTGATCTTGAGACTTTCTTTTGCAGAATCCATCGCCTCTTGAACTTTCCATTTTCTGCCTGTCTTCAGCTGGGGCTTGATTGCTTCAACCACCTTGTCTCCTGAGTCCTCCAGCATGCTTTGAAGTCTGATCTTCCCTGCTTTATATTCCTCCAGGATGGATTTCAGTGGTAGTTTCAGCTTTGCTTGGCGACAGTATAGCGCTATGTCAGTCAGACAGGGTGGGACACCAAGCCATTTCCTTGTGAACTTGTTGATTTTGGATTCCATTGCCTCCACTATGCTGGTGCAGATGTCGTATATCATCAGAGGCCATAGGGCTTTGGTATCAGCATGAACTGCAGACACCAGACCTTGTATTTGCCAGGGAGCCCACACTGGTCAATGGTCTCCAAGCCTTCTTCCGACATCTGTTGGTTTCTTTTGCTCTTGTGTGTCTTTCAGCGTATCATCATACCATCTTCCAAGGCTCTTGACTGGCTCTTCTGTTACTGTTGGAATGGTCTGGTTGGCAACACTGAAGACCACAGATTCGGCCACTTTTCCTTTCCTCAGTGAGAGACTCCGTGATTTCTTTGGCTTGAACTTCACTTCATCTGGATGAGGCAACTATGTCGTCCAGCCTCTCCAGCACGTGACGTGTCTCGTCTTCTCTGATGATGAAATCACTGTAGTGTCATCCATGAAGGCCTTGAGAGGGGCATCTTGTATCCATCGCCAAGGTCTGTTTGTCTTGCGTTGCTTGTTGCTGCTTTCAAGATGACTTCCATTGCCAACACGAACAGTATTGGGGAAATGGCACAGCCCATTGCAATGCCCACTTCCAAGTTGATCCAATCTGTTGTGTACTCCTTGGTAGAGAACCGCATTGAGAAGCCATTGAAGTACTTCTTGAGCATGTCGCGGATGTTCTTTGGCACATGGTACATCTTAAGAGCCAACTGTATCATCTCATGGGGTACAGATCCATATGCGTTTGCCAGTCGAGCCACACTACGTCCAGGTCTCTCTTTTCTGTTTTTTTGCTCTTTGGATTGCGTCCCAGATCATTGTGGCGTGTTCTACACAGCCAGCCACGCCTGGAATGCCACCTTTCTGGACTGACACATCCAAGTACTTGTTTTCCATGAGGTACTTGGTCAGCCTTGCTGCCATGACAGAGAAGAAGATTTTCCCTTCGACGTTCAGTAGTGATATTGGCCTGAACTGGCTGATGTCACTTGAGTTTTGCTCTTTGGGGATGTACACACCATCTGCCGTCATCCACTGGCCGCTGATCTTCTGATTTCTCCAAGCTGATCGCAGCAGCCTGTGGAGCCACTCCAGCACCTTGGGACATTTCTTGTAGCTGGTAAGGTATTCCGTTTGGCCCTGGTGATGATTTGGCTCTGGCTTTGTCGACCACCTTCTTGATTTCCGCCAACGTTGGAGGCTTGTCATTGAACTGTTCCTCAGGGTTGGTTGGCCACACCAGACCTTGAATGTCGAGTGGTGCTTTGCTCTGTGAGTCAGAGTATGTTTTTTTCTCAGATGCTGCTCAAGAACTCCTTTGTCCACACTTAGGGTCCCAGATTTTGGCTGCTCGAACAGAGTTCTGGCAAACTGGAAGGGGTCTCTGAAGAAACGCTCTTGTGTCTTCTTCTTTTTTGCTTTTCCTCTTCCTCGCAGATTCCGCTTTGCTGAGGGCGCTGTGTTTTGCTTTCAGGTCTTCCCAGAGTTTTTCCAAGCCTTGTTTTTCAGCTGGCAGAGCAGTCTTCATTTGCTTCTTGAGGTTTTTCTTTTGGACCCTGATCTTGTCCATCTCTTTGGCGTCTGGATTTCTTTGGAGGTGTTTTTCTCTTTGGGTAGTTTTGCTCCATAGGCGTCTCTACATGTGGCATACACAATGTCCCCATATGTGGCTAGTTTGTGTTCCAGGGTGCTTTTCCCTATCAGTGCATCGAGTCTTTGGACGATTTTTGCATCCAGTTCTCCCAATCTTCAGTCTCGTTTGCTCGTGGCAGGTTGAGTTTCAGGCGCCTGGCATCGAGGGCCTGTGCAAATTCCTCATCCGAACCAACAGCGTGGATGTCCTTGGCACTGTGGTTTAAATCCTGGCCTTGGTCTTCCGACGTCTTATCTGCTGATGCAGTGCGCTGCTGCTCATTCAGATGAGTCTTCACACATCCCATCTTTGTTCTGTGGATCTTCATGCCACGGGTGGTAGCGAAACGCTTTCCACAGACACATGGATATTCCATTTAAGAGAAGCCCCCTTCAAGCGAGTGTTTCGGCCCTTATCTCCTGACACTCTAGGGGGGTTGGGCCACACCCGGTTCATGACTCCGGATGTCCCTCTGCTGCCCCTTTTTTTTTTTTTTTTTTTTCCCATCTTGGGATGAGCCATGACTGGGATTCGAACCCATGCCCTTCTGGACATTTGTGCCTATTTTTGTTAGAATGGAATCTTATCGAGGCAGTCAATGCCCCATCTGGATGAGCATTTCCTGTGAATGGAAAACTTCATTGTTTTTTCACATCATCAGTTCATCGTTGGTTCTGGCTGGCTGTCCATTTATTAGGATGTGTTTGTGTATTTAGCTGTTAGAGACTAATGCCACTGAAATGGGATTGAAGATGAGGCTGGAGAGACATAGAAGTCATGTGAATTTACAGAGCTTATCAAACTGTGAATGGATTTGTTATCATGTTGCATTTCCATTTTGAGTATGGGAAGAAGAGCATGAGCATGCATGAGACTCATCAGTTGAAAGATAGAGGGAAAGAGAGAGAACTTTTCAATTTTGTGTGGTGATACACAGTATTCTACTTGGGGATGTTGTTTGTAAATTGTGGTGATTGAGAAAGGATGTAGCACAGTATGTTCAAAATCATTTTGTTTGAATTGTTGATTTTGTTACGAAGTATTTGAGTATCAATGACATTTTGATGTTTCACTTTTCCAGCAAGTCGCCGATCATGTCATCGTACGTGATTGATCTGTGCAAGCTGGATGAGAAGATCATCAATGTGCTGGACGTGCAGTTTCTTCACGGCTACTATGAGCCCACAGTCTTCATTCTGTATGAACCGCTGGCCACCTGGTCTGGGTAGGTTGCTGCTTGTATCCATTCATCAGTGAGTTGTGGGTGATGGAGGAAGGCTTTTTGGACTCCTCAGCCAATCGTAACTTTTTCAGTAGTATCCGTTTGCACCACTGCTTTTCCCGACATACTGCCCATGTATAAAGTTTAAAAAAAAAATCATTTTAAAAGAAGCTATTTGAAGTGGTATATCGAAATATGTAGAACTGATGCAATACATTGAGAACTTTAGCATGAATAGACATTGCTTTTGCTGCCTGATTTGACTACTTTGTGGCTGCAACTAACCTGGGTTAGAAGCCATTTCTGGCAGGAGTCAAACGCAGCCATAGTATGGAGTGTGGTTTTTGTGCTAATAAACACAGTAACAGACTGTATTGATTAGCTGCATTCAATGAAAGATTGGTCAGTCATGGTAGTATTAGCTGGTAAGTTTATATAAAACTGAGGTGCAGCACCAAAAATCAAGAATTTTCCCAATTTCCTGTCTGGGATGTTCATCTGAAACTGTCTTAAACTGAAGGTTCCTGATCAGCTGCATCAGTTGAAAAATTGTTGAACATTGTGTGTTTACATACAAGGAGTGAGTATGGGTTCCAGACTCTCAAGCTGAACTTTCCTGTTGACTTCAGTTGTGAACAAGTTGCCAAAATTTAGCAGCAGAAGGTTGAAATGATGGTAGCACCCAACCATATGATTTTAATTGTTTGACGAATGGTTTATGCAGTGACGTATCTTTACTCATGCTTGCTATGTTTTTCAATTTATTAAGATGTTTTTCAGCTGTTTGATAAGGAGAGCTGTTTTCAAATTGTAAACTTACCAGTGAAGGTGAAATGGGTATGACTTTCATTAGACATGATCTTTTGATTTTTCAAATTGATGTGTATGAAAAGGTTTTGTTTTGTCATTCACTGTGCAAGGATTTTTGTTGATGATCATATTTGTGTCCAGAAGACACTTGTATTAATACCAGGGACATAAGGAATAAGAGATTGGACTTGATCATGCCCTCAAATCACTTGGCTAAGACATACAAGGCTTAAGTCGCCATTGCCCCCTTGTCACTTGGCTAGGACATACAAGACCTAAATTGCCATTGTTTTCTGGTAAATCACTGTTGTTTTTTGATTGGGGGAGATAGGCTTTCTTTTCTCTTCATTAGTGTGTGCATAATGAATTTGGTCAGAAGACCTCTACTCAGTTTTATGTCAGAATGCAAGAAATAAAATAGTATCCTTTTTCTTGGATTTAAGATTTTAATGGATATTGAATGTCAGTTGTTTTACCAAACTGAGATCAAACAACTTGAGGAAAACATGTCTTGGCAACATCACACCTTTGAGGTGACACTTTTTCTTCATTGTTGTATACCAGGAGATGCAAGTTGTACATCTTTTAATGTGTGGAACTTGATATATATCTGTATCTATATATATATATATATGTTTTTTGTATATTACAAGATAATGATAAGCATCTTAAAGTTAGGAAGTTGCTGGGTATGTCATCATGTTTAAAACACAGTCCATGTTTCTGCATGTTGCTAGACGCACAGCCATGCGCACGGACACGTGCAACATTGTGGCCATCTCCATCAACATGCAGCAGAAAGTTCACCCCGTCATCTGGTCACAGAGTGATCTTCCCTTTGACTGCTCTCAGGCCCTTCCCATTCCCAAACCCATCGGTGAGTTGTCTGCACAGCTGAGGGCACATTGAAAGTGATGTGTTTAAGCCGCTGGGCCTAATTGCTTGAAATTTATCTTTGGTAATTGAAAGTTAATGAAAATGTGCTGATCTTGACAACTTATATTATTTTAATTGGTTAAGCAGAAAAGGCACAAGTTTAATCAGTCAGCTTTCTGTGATTGTCACAAAAATGGCATTGTCTGTAACAGCATTGTCATTGATTGACTGTTGTTCATGTTGTTTTGTATCTTGTGTGTAGTTAATTGTGTTTGACAGAAAAACATATAGACACTCTTTCAAATGACAAGACCAAACACAAGCAAGTTGTCATCTCACTACGTTTTGGCACTTGGCCTTCCTCAGGGCACGCTTTATTACTGCACTGACTCACAAACAATGCCTTTTCCTATATATATATATATAGGACTCACAAACAAACTATATGCTATCTATCTATCTATCTATCTATCTATCTCTCTATATATATATACCTCGGAGCAGGCAATACATACATATCTGCCTTCGAGAGGGATTGCGATAGTTTCCTCATACAGCTAATGAAAGGTTTTCTTAGTTATGATATACATTTTCCCATTTCCTTCATCTTCAATTTTCCTTTCTCTCCCATTTCAAATCTTTGCCAAATCATTACTATAATGATGGAAGAATTGTTAACCTGCACTTGTTTTCCCCCACTTCTTAATTGTTCAGCATATATATATATATATATATATATATATATATATATATATGTACATGCATACATACATACTGCAGAATGGTAAAAAGAGGTTATTTCAGTCTGTAATCAGGTGATTTCTTAAGGATCCATTTGTTGTGTTAACTCAGTCAACCATTTACGTTTTGTCTGCACAATCCTATTGTGACGCAGTTCTTTCTACACTTTATTGACTTGAGAAAAGTGTATTGGTGACACAATTTGTGTTTACCAAATATTCATGGCTCACCATGGTATGTTGCAGGAGGGGTGCTGGTGTTTGCTGACAACTCGCTTTTATACCTGAACCAGAGTGTTCCTCCCTATGGGGTGTCCCTCAACAGCATATCAGAACAGAGCTCCTCCTTTCCTCTACGTACGTTTGTCTTGTGGTTCTTACTGCCTCTGCCAGGGAGCTTACATTTTTTCGTTTGTGTATGTCTGTTTATTTGTGTGTTTGTTAACAAGACTGTGCAAAAGCAACAGAATTAATTTTTAACAAAACTTGATGGGAGAGACCGAATGTAGCCCAAGGATGGACGCTAAAAATTTTAGTGCAGGTCTGGGTCAAAGGGCAGATCCCGGATTCAGTTAGCAACATAACACAAAATCTGCAGAAGCAGTTTTGATGAAACTTAGGTGGAAAGGTGGAATGCCGCCTTTGGAGGAGTCCATGAAATTCTGGTTAGGATTTGGTTGAAGCTTTTTGACTACTTGCCCGCTTTATTCCGCTATTTCACCATACTCTACTCAATTACTGGTCTGCCCTGTTCCACTCCTTTCGATTGACCCTACGTTTTGTTCCTAGATGGGGGTATTTGGGAAGTTTTTAGTTTTAAGATGTGCTGTTTGAGAACTACGGTGTATGCCAAACAGTTGCTGCCATTGTGAATCTGCTTCGATTCATCTTGAAGAATCTTTTAAAAAATTTCTTTTTGGCTCATGTCAAGGGCTCCAGTGACTGACTGACAGTCCATTCAGCAGGATTTTGGACCGCTGAATCGATAACGACAGCTGGGAATACCATGTAGACAATACAAATGCACTTGAACTTGCCTCAGACTTCAGTGATAACAGACTGTTCAGCTTTGCTACTGGGGATATTTTCTAAAAAAAAAGGCTAAGTGACCACAGTATGTCAGGATTAACATGGAAAAACAGGAACACTCACAGCTAATTGCAGCCACTTCTTGATCTTTATTGAAAAAGAGAAAATTAGTATGATTTAGGCGTAAAATTTTGTGTGTGCTAGTAATTTCAGAAAAAAATATCTTGAGTTGAAATTTTTATTTGCTCCTTAGGAAATAAGGTTGGAAATCACAAAAATGTAGAAAAAAAGGTTGGTTGTTAGCTTATTGCGTGGATCCAGGAATCTGCGAAGATTATGCCAGAACCATTGAACAGATGTATAAAAACTTGATGAACAGATGGAATGTGGCCGAAGGACAAACCCATGGAAGTCTGTTGGGGATCAGTGGTTTGGATCCAGATTTGGATCCAGGAGACGTTGGCAGAGATCTCCATGGTCCCAAGTGCTCTTTCAGTTCTTGCTCGGTTTTGCTTTGCTTTTTGGTGCTGAGATTGATTGTTATTTTCAGTTGTAATTACAAGAAGTTAAGGTCTTGATCTGGTATTTTGTTTAATTGCAGTTTCTTTTTTAATTTGTAATTAGTAAATAATTGATAATTTGAGTTTTTTGGTGAAAATTCAGCATGGTGAATAACTTGTTTTTTTATATTTTTTTGTGAAATTGCAATTGATTTTACTCGCTAGATGTTGACCGTGCCCGGGGCACCGCATTATGGAAGGTGAAGCTCCCTCCACTCCTTATGCTGCCAGCCTTCCCAGATTTGAAACAAGTACACATTATTGCTGCCATTTCAGCGTTAGCTGTCTGCACAAGGCTGGCATCTCAACTTTCCTTGACTGCAGAAGGTTTGCATCTCAACATTTCATGACTGCAGAAGGTTGACATCTCAACATTTCATGGCAGCAGAAGGTTGACATTTCAACGTTCCCTGACTGCAGAAGGTTGGCATTTCAACATTTCCTGACAGCAGAAGGTTGGCATTTCAACTTTCCTTGACTGCAGAGAGGTTTGCATCTTAACATTTCATGACTGCAGAAGGTTGACATTTCAACATTCCCTGACTGCAGAAGGTTTGCATCTCAACATTTCCTGACAGCAGAAGGTTGACATTTCAACATTCCCTGACTGCAGAAGGTTTGCATCTCAACATTTCATGACAGCAGAAGGTGACATTTCAACGTTCCCTGACTGCAGAAGGTTGACATTTCAATGTTCCCTGACTGCAGAAGGTTGGCATTTCAACATTCCCTGACAGCAGAAGGTTGACATTTCAACATTCCCTGACAGCAGAATGTTGGCATTTCAACATTCCCTGACAGCAGAAGGTTGACATTTTAACGTTCTGGACAGCAGAAGGTTGGCATTTCAACATTTGTGTGACAGCAGAAGGTTGGCATTTCAACATTTCCTGACAGCAGAAGGTTGGCATTTCAACCTTTCCTGACAGCAGAAGGTTGGTGTTTCAACATTTCCTGACAGCAGAAGGTTGGCATTTCAACATTTCCTGACAGCAGAAGGTTGGCATTTCAACATTTCCTGACAGCAGAAGGTTGGCATTTCAACATTCCCTGACAGCAGAAGGTTGACATTTTAATGTTCTGGGACAGCAGAAGGCTGACATTTCAACATTTGTGACAGCAGAAGGTTGGCATTTCAACATTTCCTGACAGCAGAAGGTTGACATTTCAACATTTGTGACAGCAGAAGGTTGGTGTTTCAACATTCTGGGGACAGCAGAAGGCTGACATTTCAACATTTGTGACAGCAGAAGGTTGGTGTTTCAACATTCTGGGACAGCAGAAGGGTGACATTTTAACATTCTGGGACAGCAGAAGGCTGACATTTCAACATTTGTGACAGCAGTAGGTTGGCATTTCAACATTTCCTGACAGCAGAAGGTTGACATTTCAACATTTCCTGACCGAGAAGGTTGACATTTCAACATTTCCTTACTGCAGAAGGTTGACATTTCAATGTTCTGGGACAGCAGAAGGTTGGCATTTCAATGTTCTGGGACAGCAGAAGGTTGGCATTTCAACATTTCCTGACCGCAGAAGGTGGCATTTCAACATTTCTGACAGCAGAAGGTTGGCATTTCAACGTTCTGGGACAGCAGAAGGTTGGCATTTCAACATTTCTGACAGCAGAAGGTTGGTATTTCAACGTTCTGTGACAGCAGAAGGTTGGCATTTCAACATTTGTGACAGCAGAAGGTTGGCATTTCAACGTTCTGGGACAGCAGAAGGTTGGCATTTCAACATTTGTGACAGCAGAAGGTTGGCATTTCAACATTCTGGGACAGCAGAAGGTTGGCATTTCAACATTTGTGACAGCAGAAGGTTGGCATTTCAACATTTCCTGACAGCAGTAGGGTGGCATTTCAACATTTCCTGACAGCAGAAGGTTGGTGTTTCAACGTTTTTCCTGACAGCAGTAGGGTGGCATTTCAACATTTCCTGACAGCAGAAGGTTGGCATTTCAACATATCCTGACAGCAGAAGGGTGGCATTTCAACATTTCCTGACAGCAGTAGGGTGGCATTTCAACATTTCCTGACAGCAGAAGGTTGGCATTTCAACATTCCCTGACAGCAGAAGGTTGGTTTTTTCAACATTCCCTGACAGCAGAAGGTTGACATTTTAACGTTCTGGGACAGCAGAAGGCTGACATTTCAAATTTTTGTGACAGCAGAAGGTTGGCATTTCAACATTTCCTGACAGCAGAAGGTTGACATTTCAACATTTCCTGACTGCGGAAGGTTGACATTTCAACTTTTCCTGAGAGTAGAAGGTTGGCATTTCAACATTCCCCTAGTGGCAGAAGTTTGACATTTCAAAATTCCCTGATTGCAAAAGGTTGGCATTTCAACATTCACTGACTGCAAAAGGTTGGCATTTCAACATTCCCTGACTGCAGAAGGTTGGCATTCCTTGACTGCAGAAGGTTGGCATTTCAACATTCCCTGACTGCAGAAGGTTGGCATTTCAACATTCCCTAATGGCAGAAGGTTGGCATTTCAACATTCCCTAATGGCAGAAGTTTGGCATTTCAACATTCCCTAATGGCAGAAGGTTGGCATTTCAACATTCCCTAATGGCAGAAGGTTGGCATTTCAACATTCCCTGACTGCAGAACATTGGCATTTCAACATTCCCTGACTGCAGAAAGTTGGTATTTCAAATTTCCTAACTGCAGAAGGTTGCTATTTCAACGTTTTCTAACTGCAGAAGGTTGGTATTTCGACATTCCCTGACTGCAGAAGGTTGGTATTTCAACATTTTCTAACTGCAGAAGGTTGGTATTTCGACATTCCCTGACTGGAGAAAGTTGGTATTTCAACATTTCCTAACTGCAGAAGGTTGGTATCGACATTCCCTGACTGCGGAAGGTTGGTATTTCAACGTTTCCTTACTGCAGAAGGTTGGTATTTCAACATTCCCTGACTGGAGATGGTGTGCAGTACAACATTTGTTAACTGCAGAAAGTTATTATTTCGACATTTCTTGACTGCAGAAGGTGTGCATTATAACATTTGTTATCTGCAGAAGGTTTGCATTTCAATGTAACTTGACTGCAGAAGATTGGTATGTCGACATTCCCAGACTGCTGAGAGCTGGCATGAAGGTGGTAGTGGCAGAACCAGGCTGAGTGAGTCGGCTTCAGGTGATAGCGGTGATGATGTGTGGTGTGCAGGACCGCAGGATGGAGTGAAGCTGACATTGGATTGTGTCCAGGTGGCACTGATTGACTGCGACCGCTGTGTCTTGTCCCTCAAGGGAGGCGAACTGTGAGTATGTGTGTACATTGTGTGTGTGTGTGTGTGTGTGTGTGTGTACAAGAGTAAGCATTTGCACTCCCCAGGGGTGACCATGCGAATGAATTTGTCGAGCTCTGGATGTGTGTTACCATTAATGGTGGACAACATTTGAGATGACATATGTCACTGACAGTGTAAGCATCTCTTTCAGATACGTGTTGACTCTGGTGGTGGATGGCATGCGCTGTGTCAGGGGGTTCCACTTCGACAAGGCGGCATCCAGCGTGCTCACCTCCTGTGTAAGTTGAAAGTATTGCTTTCTTTCTTTGGCAACGGAACAAGCCAGCCTTTTGGCTCGCATTTTTTCAGTTCAGCTTTGCTTGGCATTATGAAGCCTCCAAGTTCTATGATAAATTTGACCTTGTCATGGAAGATGTTCTCTTTGTATGGGATAATCTCCGATAATCTTGCCTAAATTAAAAAATCAATTGATCAAAAGCTCCAGTCATACAGCTGCTGGTTGATAAGTTTGTTTACGTAACAAACGTGATGTTGCTGGGCAGATGTGTGTGATCCCTGATGACTACTTGTTCCTGGGGTCCCGCCTGGGCAACTCCTTACTCCTGCGCTACCAGGAAAAGAAGTCTGGCACCGTGCTGCAGCCTGATGCTGACCGCAGGCAGCCTGACCCCCCGACCAAAAGGCGCCGGGTGGAGGGCCTGGAACAGCTGGGTGAGAGGGACCTTGTCGTCATTGCTCTGTGAACTGTTGAGTCAACTCTGTGTGTGTGTGTGTGTGTGTGTGTGTGTGTGTGTGAGAGAGAGAGAGTGTGTGAGTATGTGTGTGTGTGTGTGTGTGTGTGTGTGTGTGTGTGTGTGTGTGTGTGTGTGTGTGAGAGAGAGAGAGAGAGAGCAAGAGAGAGAGAGAGAGAATTGGCATCATTCAGTTTGTCATAGTTTATGTTGATGCATGGATTCACATTTTTAACTCCAGTCTGATGTAAGGAGAAAGGTTAATAAAAGTGACAGCTTAAAGAAAATGTAAGTGTGGTTTTAGAGGAAAAAGATGGCTCATGACCTGCTTATGGTATTGTTTATATTTCCTCCCTCTCAGTTCTTTTTACACTCTGTCAAGCACCAAGCCTGTGGCAAGATAGCAGATTCAGAGATGGAAACTTGAATGGCATCATGGATCGAAGGGTTTTCATAGTCTTCCATCTCTTGTAGTCTGTCAATATAGATGTGAAGGTATGAACATGGAAGAAATGTGTGTATGTCAGTTATCATCATCCTCAGTATGTACTACAGAATATTTGGGATTTGAACTTCTAATCTCAGCGCTCAATTTATGATTTCAGTCAGAATTAGGCTGTTCTATTGTAGGCAAGCCATTAGTCAATCCCAGTATTTTCTCTGCATAAACCTGCATCATGTCAAATCTATGTTTTCCCCTTAGAAAAGTAGCTAAAGACTCAGAATCAAAACTTACTTGGAGAATATTTCAACAGGGTGTTCATCAGCTCACTGTTGCTGTTGTGGCAGGGAGGCCTGGTGGGCGACTGTTGTGTGGGGTGTATGTTTTCCCTCTGTAAGTTTGCATCATGACAACCCAAACCACTTTCATCCAGAACATTGGCATTACCGTCTTTTGTCCCTGACTTTGTTTGGCAGCATCCGATGTCAGTGAAATAGAGAACCTGGATGAGCTGGAAGTGTATGGCGACAGCGATGAAACAGCAGGCACAACACTCACATCGTATGCTTTTGAGGTGGTTGGCACATGCCTGAAAGAGTCTAGTTTCTCCAAATGTGGCCACACATACACACAAACATATGCATGAGTGAATTATGTTTGTGTGCTTGTGTATAAGGTAGTATTTGGATGTATGCAGGTTTTTAATTTTACATGGTACAGTAATCAGATTTCTGTCTGTTTTTCATATAGTATGTCACCAAGGATAAAATTGTGGGCATCGTTATAAGATATATATAGTCTGATTTAATTGAATGATTTCTCTGATCACATAAGTGATATTTTTTCAATTACCTCTTGTATTTTTTTTCAATTACCTCTCTTGTTTATGCATATGTAAATGTATTCATACATTTAAACTGCAGTCCTAATTCGAATGTCTGCATTAATTGGGTTTTCAGGTGTGTGACACAATCTGGAACATTGCACCGTGTGCCAACATGGCAGCTGGTGAGCCTGCCTTTCTCTCTGAGGAGTACTCCAATGACCTTGACCCTGACCTTGAACTTGTCACAACGTCAGGCTATAGCAAAAATGGTGCTATTTCAGTCCTGCAGGTGAGTAATTGAGGAAAGTGTACTGGTTATTATATGTAAGTGTTTGAGTGTGTGTGTGTGTGTGTGTGTGTGTGTGTGTGTGTGTGTGTGTGCATACATGTGTGTGTGTGCCCAGGCACATGCATCTCTATATACTTGGGTTAATTTATATCTGATGGTTGGAAGGAATTGGAGATTCTGGTGGGATTAGCGATGTCCTGTATTCTTGTATTCAGCATGGTTTCATGTTTTTCATAGAATAAGAGTAGAAATTATGATCACTGTTCATGAAACTTGCATAGTATCATTGGGCAAAGAAGAGAAGTTTTTGAGAAGTGTAACAATCTATGACTTTTCCAGAGGTTATAGAGTTTGTGCTCCAGAAAAGAAAAAAGAACCAGACCGAAAACAAATCGGTGCACTTTTTTCCACAGTTTGACAAATCTGACGGACAATGTGAAGTTGTAACTCAAAACACTGTGTGCATGTACATAAGTTCACAGCAGGCTATAGAAGAGTCTAGAGCTGAACTGAAAATAAGATAAAGCACTGGAAAGATGGCTGATCATAATATGTGAGTCAGAAAGCAAATTTGGCTGTGAAGGAAGAAGCAAAAAATCAAGGCTGCCAGACCTTCAGGAAACGAAATGAAGAATAGTAGCCATGTTTACAAGGAGAGAAAGCGGGGAGAACTTTGGTTTGAGCATGATTTGCAGGCATGCAATTCTCCATCAGTAATGGTGGCAGTGATGATGTTAGTGTGTGAACATGCACACATGTACATCTGCACAGCATCGCATTTGTAAGACTACCACGCATTCCTGGAAATACTTGAAAACTGATGTTTGTGATTTTCACATAATCTGTTCCTGTTGGGATGATTTTGGGGTAGGCATGTCTGCAACAGCTGGTTGAATGATAATCCATTTGAGAAGTGTTGGAATTTGATCTTCCTGTCGCTGTCAAATTCGAGTGAAGAAAAGCAAGAAAGAAAGCCTGCTGTGTATGTGTGTCCTGTACAGCGCAGCATACGGCCCCAGGTGGTGACGACCTTCCAGCTGGAGGGGTGTCATGACATGTGGACAGTGTACGGGCCCCCATCAGACAACACCGAGGACAAAGAGAAGAAGAGCGACAAGAAAGGAGACGGTGAAGAAACAGAGGAAGAGGCTGCGCCATCTGTGTCCAATGGTCATGCCTATCTGGTCCTGAGTCGCAACGATTCCAGTATGGTGAGTTCTGTGTGGGTGAAAACGGTTTCTTTCTGGGTGTTCATGCATTAAAGAACAACTATATTATGTTCAGATGTTTTTGTTCACTTTTTTATGTGAATGTTGATGTTTTAAACTGCGATCTGTTAGTCTCAGTGTTTGTTGTTGTCTGTCTGTACATTTGAGTTACCCTGAAGAATCAAACTCCTGATTGTTAAAGACTCTTCAGGGACATAGAATGCTGACTGAAGAGACTGATGGTTCCAGCCTCACACCTGTTCAGATTTTCCAAACGTGTTACTCATATGGTTTCAGATGTATTGTGTACTGATGTTTTGTGAAAATACAACAAACATGGCAGAATTTACAATGAAAGTTGAAATAAAGATTGAACAGGAAGTTATTGAGCAACACTCACACTTGTGGAGTGTAACCATGGTGTTGTCTCGTTTGCCTAATATGGTGTTTTGACCAAAGAGTGACAAATTTTTCGTGCTCTTGCTTGCAAAGTCGCATCTGGCTGTGTCTGCTTCTTCGACAACGTGCCTATACATAGAAAAAAATGTGGAGACTAGGGACCCAGAAATCTACACACACACACACACACACACACACACACACACACACACACACACACACACAAACCCAAATAGTGAGAGAACGTGAATTTGTGCCAAAGTATTGCAATGAACTAGGCGTGAAACAAATTGAGTGTTTGATGATCTATTTTTGACTACAGTTAGAGCAGTGTAATGGCTTGCTGCCATCAGACTGTGGTTTGAGCATTGTAATCGCTTCACTGTGTGATGGCAGCAAGGGAAGATCTCCCACCCTCCACTGCTTTTGCAAAAACTTGAAAGATTGAACCCCCACCCTCCTCCCTTTAAACAGAAAAGTGGAAGATTGGAATACACACACTTTGCAGACACTTTGTAGAAAACACACACATTGTTGCAGAACAGCACTGCAATAGCAGTTCTAGGAAAAACAGGTCAGGATCCTGATTAGAGGAAAGGTCAGCTGTGCTGAAAAGTTGTAAAAGTTCGTGTACTGTACGTCATTCTTCTTCGGCCTGTCACCCAAGCAAGATAAGTCTTGTGCTCTGTCTCGCCTATACTTTGCCTTTGTGTAAAGATTGCTGTGTTTCGCATTCTGAACTCATTTATTTGTGGCTTGTGCTTATCCCTCAGAGTATCTTGACGTGTGAGGTTATCGGTGGGCTAGCATTCTAACCTTTATTTTCGGAATTATTTCTCGCGATTGTGTGCTCCCGGTTCTTGCATTCCGCGTAACCGGTTCAGATTGATTGGCATTTTCCATCGCCGCGTTCGCTGGTTCGGTGCCTCCTTTTATCCATCGGCCTTGCCTTTTCAATCGCCTTCTGCCCAGTCGCCACTAAATTCGTTTTTTCTTCTTCCCTCGCCGTCATTTATACCACGATTCCACAACCTCCTGTGCGACGATCGTGAGCCAGTCTCGTCGCCATCTTTTTTGCGCCGGTCTCCCCCTTTTGTGCACCAACTTCTAACCCACAGTATTTTTACGTGTTTTTTTTCGTCCAGAATTTACTTCCTTCATTTCGTTTGCCCCCTTTTTCACTCAATTGCACAAAATTCTCGCTCGCCTTCGTGTCCTTAACGATCGCGATCGACCGTCGTCCTTGTATTTACACGTGGCGTTACTCAGCACTTTGGGCCCACGCCACGGTCGCTTCTCACGCACAGTTTCGCCATTTCTGCTGCGCTTTGTGTCCCTGTACGGACTTGTTTACCTTTTTTTTTCCATTGTGTGCGTTGTTCACTTTCATTTTTATTTTTATTGTGTGCGCACGGTCGATCGATTGACCTAGTTATCCCCCTCGATCGACCGTCGTGTCTCTCGCTTACGATCGTGTGCTCCGGTTTCGCTCGGCGCCATCGCCCAATATGGTGAAGGGACTCGGCTGGGTCGAGCAACAACTCTGACGTGCAGGGTTCGCTCACATTCCCGGAGGACCCACGAGTTGGTTCCAACCCCGAGCGAACCGTTCTCTCTTGGGAGAACGGGACGGCCGCGGTAGACGGAGACGACCCTCCCGCGGAGGGGACGCGGGGAATCTCCCTCCTCTACCCGACCGACGGACGCACGACCGTTGCGTTCGAAAGCTAAAAGGCAACCGGCGGCTATTTCTAAGTGCCTTTCCTTCGACCTGCCCAGGAAATCTAAGGGCAAGGCCCCACTTAGGGACCCCCCCCTAGCCAAAACATCCCAGCGGGAGTCCGCTTCGCCCCCAGCCACCCTGCCTTTAGCTTTCCTGCGCTTACTCACTCATCCCCTTACTATGCCGAGTCACGACCCCCGGCCCCCGGGGACCTTTGCCGGGCCGCGGACAGGCACGGGTGACGGCCTTGGGCTGGAACCCCCCCCCCGTCACTCGCATTTATGAGACGCGCGGGTCCACTTCTTCCCCCCATCTGGACTCGCCGTCTCACGACGCTCTCCCCCTCCGTGCACAGGTGCAGCCAACACCCCTGCACGAGGAGCGTCCCGTTATCTCCGGATGCAGTGTTATGGCCACGTCTTGGCACGACCATGCACATGTCCATAACTCTGGGCGTATGGGAACACCGAGTGCATCCACCCGGTTGTGAACATACACAAAGACGGCCGACCAACCCCGCTCGCCCGTCGCAGGTTCCCCTAGGGGTTCAGGACGTGGGGGTCCCGACCTACTCGGCCCCCACTTGGGCAACGTCCTCGGTCCCGTTCCTCCGGGGGGAGGTCTACCACCAGGGACCACGGGTAACCTGCCCTATTCCTCTGGGGCCGGCACGCTCCCGGGGGGGGGGGGGACCACATACCATGGTCGATTACTATTCCCCCCCTGCTGCCCCAGGTTACCCCGGTCCCCGGCGAGTCCCTGCACAGTACTCTGGGCCGCCACAGCCCGCTTATCTCCCCGGGGACCAGTGGCTCTATGCCCCCGAGAGGGACCAGTGGCTCAATACACACACCCAACCTGAACAACTATTTGGTCGATTGTGGCACCCAACCTCGCAGACTTGGGTCGACCTGGGTCTCCCACCTCGGGCGCTGTCCGATCGGCAGTCCGGGCTCTCCCACCCTAGCCCGTCTGCCGAGCATAGAGCCACGAGGGTCCCGCCCCCCCCCCCCCCCCCCCCCCCCCCCCCCCCCCCCCCCCCCCCCCCCCCCTACCAGGGCGGGACCCTCGCGCACCCGCGCAGATGCCCCCTGAGGAAGACCTCCCTTCCCAGGAACTAGACTCCCCACAGCCTGAGGAGGACAACGATGAGGACCTCTTCTCATCGCTTTATGACATCAACACCATTGAACGGTTTCGACCGGACTTGGTGTCGAGGGGACGCCCCTCCCTCTGCCGATATCTTGGCCTTCCCTGATCGTTGGGCCGCCCCCAGCCCAACACTCCAGACTCAGATTGTGTCGCACCTCAGTCCCTCACTTCGCTGTGGGAGAGTCCGGCGAAACGCGCCAGGGGTGCAGACGCCGTCCCCACGCCGGGTCAAGACCTTCCCCCGGCACCCAATGCGGCCCCCTTCGGCGCCCTACTTGGGACCCGCAGGAAGCACCCTGTTTACCTCCCTCTTTGCCGACAATCCGGCTACCAGGGAGTGGGCCATCTCCCAATCGGATTGTCGCCTGATACCCAACCGGGGCCCCCCCTACTTCGGCCACTATCTCCTTTAAAGCGTTAAAGGACTGGGACCGAGTAGCCGGATGGGCATCTTACACACCACTGCAGGGCATGCCTACCTTAGCATGCTCTTGCAGAGGGCGGAGGTACTCTGGCCTGGGGATGACGGCGCCGTCCCAGGCCTTCGGATACAAACTCCGAACCACACCAGGACGAACCTCGCTTATTCAGCGATCCCTTCATGCGACACCTAGTTAACAGGATATCGCATCACTTGTCGGCTGCGGCGGACAGCGCAGCAACAAGCCATTTTAATTGTCTGCTAGTGGCTAGAGACGCGGTGCTTGCACGCTCCTCCTCACTCTCCCCGGCACTCAGGGCATCCCTACGATGTGTCCCCGGGCCAGGATCACTCGCTCTTTGGCGAGTACTCCACCTCGGCTATGTCTCTCTCTCGCTCGAGGAACGCAAGCAGGCGGCGTCCTTTGCCCCCCGGCCTCAGCCACGCCCTTCCAGGCCCCCCTTTCGGTCTTACCCCAGGGCCAACAGGCCCACTCCGTATCCCCGTCAAGCCCCATCTCACACCGCCGGGCCGGCCAAGCGCCCACTTAAAGAGGCCTAAACGAAACCTCGCCAGAATTTTCGGTTCGGCCAGCAAGCACGGCCCCGCAGGTGACTGGAGGACACTCCCGTAGTGGGCATGGAGCTGGCACAACCTGCCCAGCAAGACACCGGCCCACTCTTCCCCTTCCCCCCGGGACCATCGGCTCCC
>JADBJO010008542.1:78729-94769 GCA_016801955.1 Conus betulinus
GCAACATAAAGGGTCCATCCCAGGGGCCCTCATTCATCTGTCCACCAACATTTCCAGAGAGGTTGTTTAAAAAATATCTTAAAGGTGGACACACCAGCCAATCCCCACCTCCTTGGTGGGGGTGTCGTTAGTGAAAGAGCTCTTCTGTATTTCTGTTGTTACACTGTGAATGGGAGGAATCATGAAAATATTGAAAGGTGAAGAATGGGATAAGTGGTTGACTGTACTACAGTGGTTAGTGATGTGGACGAACAGCTCAGAGGTTGCGGGTTGTGTGCTGGTATTATTGGATGTTTTAGACCTGCTCTGGTCTGTCCAAAGTGGATGAGAGGAAGACTTGAGCATACAATACACAAACATGCATGCATCCACATACATAAAATGGTTGGGGACCTGCACATATATAATGCATGCAGTGGGAAGATGTTAAGATGATTTGTAAAATCTTGAGGCCGAATGTTTCTTTTTTTGCGTGGTGTGCAGCCTTCCAAATTTCATCCTGTATAATTACACAGACACAGACACTCGTACACACATACTGGTGGACACACCACACACACACCACACACACACACACACACACACACACACACACACAACATGCACACGCACTCACACACACACACACACACACACACACACACCACACACACACACAACACACACAGAGATGTGGACATGCTCACATATCTTTCAACATGCACGAATCTAACCCTGCCCCTACAAATTTCCCTTCAATCCAACCCCCCCCCCCCCCCACTCACTCCTCAACATATATACATATATACATACTAAGTCCCCCCCCCCCATCTCTATCTCCTCTCCACCCTCCTCCTTCACCCTCCTCCTCCTCCCCTCCCACCTCCATCCTTCCTCCACACCTCATGCACACACACACAGACAGCCACACACAGAGACCAGAACAATCATAGATATGAATTGGGATAAAAGCTTTTTTTTTTCTTTATTTTTGTAAAGATTTGAAGTGAATGGCAATGTTGGGTTTTCTGATTGAGGACTATTCCAAAACTTTGAAAATGATGACAGGTGACAGTTTCAGTGGCAGAAAAAGAAACCAAAGATTTTCAGAGCCTGTTTAGAAGGAGAGGTGAGTCAGTGGAATAAATACAAGGTGCACAACTTAAAAGACCGAAACATATCTGTGGTGTTGCAGATCTACAGCCTGCCGGATTTTCACCCTGTGCTACTATGTGAAGAGTTTCCCCATGGGGTCGAAGCTGATTGTGGACAGCAAGCAGACACCTGCAGGGTGAGTGCCCCAAGTTATGCAGAGATGTGCCGTGCATCGATCCTTTGGGCTTTTTTTTCTTCTGCTCCCATTTTTTTGCATTTCTGTGGCATGTCTCACACACTTCTCTTTCCTGATCCAGTGCACACAGCTGCATCCAGGTTCCACCTGTTGCTGTTCTAGAGGCCACCCATGAGAAGAGTCTCTCTGGTGCTGTTAAGTCAGTTCAGTGGTGTTCATTGCTGTCTGTTCTTATGCTAAATTTATTATTTTTTTTCATCTGTATCTCTGATTTTCTCTTTGAATATTTTGTTTTACATGTGTCTGTACTTCTGTTTGGGTCCCTTTTTCTATTATTATTCTTTTTTCTTTTTTTTGTTTTTAAACTAGACGTATATTTTGATGTATTTTGTGTGTGCTGTGAGAGGGAGGGAAGATGGTATACGAGGGGAGACTGGGATAGGAGCAGGAGGTGATATTTGACTGGGAATAGATTATGAGCAGTTTGATTAGTTGTTAACTTTAGATTCTGTGTTTGTATTTTTTTATGTCATGTTCATGCAGTGAACAGCTGTTTCCTCCTCCACATAATTGGGGCAAAAGACCTGTTTGTTTAATGAAAATGTGGATAGTTGCTAACATACAGAAGCACTTTTCTGCTGAAAAAAAAAAAATCGTAATGCTCCTATGAGCTCAACTAGAAATGTCCTATCACTGACCATGGAACTGATTAAAGCAGGGGAGGTCATGTGGGGGTTGTTGTTTTTAATATGTGTGTGTGTGTGTGTGTGTGTGTGTGTGTGTGTGTGTGTGTGTGTGTGTGTGTGTTTTGGTTTTTTTTTGAGAGGGGGAGGGGACATTGAATTTGTAGAAGTCAAAGTAAGGCGTAATGATTTTGTCAAGACAGGTATTATTTATATAAGATTTTTTTTTTTTTGATTTTGTTTTGTCATGATTATTGGTAAATAAGGATTTTTTTTTTCATGGTTTCTTTTGTTCATCATTTTCTCTCATTGTTCTTCTCCATTGACACAGATCCTCAGGAAGTGCTACACCATCAGCAAGCTCAAGCGCCACCAACCTCCCATCCACGGCTGCTGGGGCTGTGGGTTTCCAGCAGCAAGCAGAATGTGGGGGAGATGCCCCGGTTGAGGGAGATCCTGGTGGCAGGCCTGGGCCACAACAAGTCGCGCCCCTACCTTCTGGTGAGTCTCCACATCATGGAACTGGGCAACAAGTGTTGTGTGCTCGTGCTAGATCACAGCGAGTTGAGGGGCCCAGAGTCAAGCGGTTAGAGCGTTTTCTTGCAGAACTTATGGTCATGAGTTCGAACCACTCATGGGGTTGTATATTTGTGGCTGAAACCCCTCTCTCTCTGTCCACCCCGCAGTAAGTGGGTACCTGATTCAGTTCAGGGAAGGGTAAGGCTGTGGAAGGAGAAAGATGGGCTCTTCGTTTATGAAGCTGTGCCCCAGACGTGGTGAAACCACTGAATGTTTTTCTGCCCCAACAGCTATCTGCCAGTGAAACTTTAATCTTAAACCTTTATGGCATAAGTTACTGTTACCTGATGGTAAATTTGCATGTTTTGGAAATGTGATTGAACTGATCATTAAGAAAAACGACTCTGATGTGTTTGAATTAAGCATTGAAAAAAAAACCAGTTAACATAGCAATATGGTTGTTGATATGTTTTCATTATTTGCTTTAATTCTTAAACCTTGACCTTTCTTAACCATTTTTGCAATGAGAAATAGTTTTTTGTTATCTGAGGTAACCAACCAACCAAAATTCTGATCAATGTTCAACACAGAATCAGTGTTGGAATGTAATATACCTGCACAAATATATTCAAATTTCTATGCTGGCAGAAATGAATACAAATGAATAAACATGATTGTCAGCTTGTCAGAGCTTGCTTGCATGAGTTCATACACACAAGTACACACATAATCAATGAACAGATTTACTGTAACCTTCTTTTTTCTTTTATAGTCTTTGATTGCTCAACTATATTCTCATAAGGGACTTTGTTAATTCACAATTTGTGATGTTTTCTTCATGAAAAAATTACTGCAACAGTTAATTTTCCTAGGAGTCAAATGAACTTAAACAGAAATTTTTGAAATCATGTACTTTATAAAAGATTTCACCAAACAAAAAATTTTTAGTCGAATTTGACCATATTTTGAGAAAAATCTGGTAGTAAATGTAATTTGCTGTGTGTGTATCTTTTCGTGTTTGAAAATGTTCATAGCTGACCATTGTGGGTACTCATCTGCATTCTGTAAAATAGGGAATCTAACTGTAATCTTGAAGCCGATTTTCACATCTCTTACACTGCCCCTGAAATGTTAAATGAGTACAAGCGCACCAGTGCAGTTTACATGGCAGACTGAGCTGTCTGTAAAGATTCAGCAGAAACCAGGTCCTCTGAATGTTCATCACTGTGTTGAAACGGACATTCACCTATCACTTTCACTTATAGTTACACTCAGCATGAGTTGAAACATGTATTATTGAAAGTGTTCCGAGTTGTTTTCAAACGCTTTTGCAAGTGGCTGCACTTTGGGAAACAACTGCAGTCTTCAAATGGCATGTCTCTTGACGCTCAAGACTTCCTGAGTACCAAATATGTGAATGACATGTAGGGTGCCATTGACGTGCAGAATGGGGCGGGCATATGAGTAGGGAAGTTGAGTATGGCAGTCAGTTAATTAGGTTAATGTGAATCACAGTATGGTAGTAAAAATGTTAGTGTGCGTTTTTCTCCTAATTTCATCTTTCCTTTCTTTGTTTTGCTGCCTTTCTTTCCCTCATTCCTTCTTGGGTTAAGTGTCCAGTGACTCCTCCCATGCCTGACGTCGTTTGTTATCCAGGCTCTGGTGGACGATGAGTTACTGATTTACGAGGCTTTTCCCTTTTCCAAGCCGGGGACTCCACAGGGGCAGACAAGCGACTGAAAGTGCGCTTCCGGAAGGTGGACCATGGCCTCATTTTTGAAAGAGAGGCTGCGGGCTCGTCAGCGCAGGAAGGGGGATGAGGAGGAGGAGACTCGTTCCAGACTGGATGCCATTCAGCGACTGCGTTGTTTCTACGATGTGTCTGGCTACTCCGGGGTAAGAGAGGTTTAACACTGGCTGGTGGTTTTGTGTGGTGTGTCTGTCATTGATCCAGGTACATGTAGATGTTCTCTTGCTGTCTGCCAGTACGTCCCTTGTGAGGTGGAGTGTGATTGTGTACATAATGTAGAACTAGATTCAGTTCATCAGCCAATCGGACTCCTCCCCCCTTCCCTTATCCCTGCCCCATTCACACATGATTATTCAATTAAATTTTGCAGGCGTTCTTTCAGTTATATGTTCAGGTGGATTATTCAGGTATCAACAAAAATATTACTCCTTAGTTGCCCTTTTTTGTGTTTTTTAACATTATGCTCTTGCAGCTTCCAAATTTATAATTTTTTTTTTATTAGAAGGCCAAATTTACAAACAGATCTTGCAGGTCTAAATCATAGCAAAATTTACATGAAAAGCTTGCAGTGGATGTGCATGTGTCTGTGTCTGTGTTGTTCATGCTATTAACTGAGCACTGAAGTCGCATACTGGTTGGGCGAAAAACCAAGAATTCGCCAGTCATCTCTAAGATGATTCCCTGTTGGTAGGATATCTCACACAGTGCCACTTAAGTTTGAAAGCAGTGTAAAATGCACTGGAAGGTTATGCAGCTTTCTGAACAGTCATGATTAGTTTAGCTACGCCTAGGATATTTGATTTGTTCATGATCGTGTTAAATGCTCTGTCCCTTATTTTACAAAAAAACTGACAAATACTTTTTCCAGAGTTTAGGGGCCTCATCAAGCTCGTAGCTAACAGTGACCTCGGTCACTGTAGCAGTTGTGTTGGAAAGAGCATGTCAAATGTCAGAGCTTCTTTCGCAAAATGTATACAATGAAATGGGAAAGCTACACCCAGTGGCTCATTTGGCTGTGCAGGATGGGGTGTTGTTAAAGGTGACAGACTCATTGCTATTGTCAGTCACCTGTTATTGTCTCTTTGTGCATTTTGATGTGTGTCTGAGTCATGTTTATTGCCAAACTCAGTGGGCATTACTCTGCGCCGCTTTTTCCATCTCCACAGTACACAGCCACACCCAAGCAGGTCCTGTTTCAGCCCCAGCGCTGACAGTCCACAGGGAGCAATCACTATCAGTTCATCATGAGGCAGCCCACCAGAGGAGACACTGCTTTGCTGCCCAGTCATTTTGATGGTGTTTTGATGTTGTCTTCTCTGACTCCAGATACACAGGACATTACCTGCTAAGTTCACTGTGAAAATAGTCGTATAGCCAACACAGAGGGAACATCTCCCTCAGGAGGATGCTGCCACAGCCGTCCAAAAACAGTTCTCTTGGAACATTTTTTCTTAATAGTTTCCACACTCATATATACCTCATATTTTGATAATATTTTTATGATCTGCAAATAAGATGAAGGGAAGAAAGGTATATGTGTACAATTTTCTTCATCTCCAAAGTTGTAAGGTAAGGCTTCAGCTTTCATTTCTTTGATAGCTCTTAGCATTTTGTTTGAATAAGTCACTACTTAACTCTTAGCTCTAGTGCTCAGCACCTGCCCAGTGATACTTGTCACTTGCCAGTACAAACACACTGTGACGCTGTAAGCTTGGTCTTTTCACAGGTGTTTGTCTGTGGCCCGTACCCTCACTGGTTGTTCATGACGGCGAAAGGGTCATTGCGCATTCATCCAATGGGCATAGATGGATGGGTCACCAGTTTTGCCCCCTTCCACAATGTCAACTGTCCCAATGGCTTCCTGACTTCAACAAACAGGTGAGTGACTTTCATTGAAGAACCTTAACTCAGTCTGTGCTGGCTGGTAGAAGGGGCTTAGCATTAGAGGCTTAAGTTCTAGTTCTAAGGAAATGATATGCCACAGTTACAGTAACAATAACATATGCTGATGAAATGCTTACATTGCATGCATCTCCAGACTTCAGAGGATCTTAGTGTGCTCTAAATGAAAAAAAAAAATTAACAGCAAAAGGAACTTGTGTATTGAAAGTATCACATTTCAGACGGTCTGCAGCATAACTTGTAAAGATCATGACATGATGTTCCCATTCTGTTTTCAGATCCTTGAGTTAACCATGACAGCAATCCAAAAACTATGAAAAGAAAGTTAGAATGCTCAGACCTGCAGTGCAGCAAATATATATATGATGTTTGAGTGTGAATATTGTCACATGAACATAGATGCCCCACAGAAAGTGGCACAGTGTATGTCACCACACAGCAGTTGTTGACCTGACATGTAACTGCATGTTTTTCTGTCTGTCGTGCTCTCTTTTTCTTTCATTCTTTCCTCTCTGAACAGAGTGAGCTTCGTATCTGTGTGCTGCCAACACATGTGACGTATGATGCACCATGGCCAATACGTAAAGTGCCGCTGAGATGTACTCCTCACTTCCTGTGCTACCACCCGGACAGCAAGGTGAGTTTATTATCTACCCCTCTGCCCCTCTGTGTCTCTCTGTCTCTGTCTCTCTTTCTCTCTCTCTCTCTCTCTCTCTGTTTCTCACTCTGTCCCTCTCTCTCTTTCAGTCCTCCTCTCACTTACTCTCTCTCTCTCTCTCTCTCTCTCTCTCTCTCCTTTCTCTAGTGATATACTTTTGTTTTGATTTGCATGTTGTATCTGTTGCATTGACAGTGAATATGCAGTGCATGTAGATCCATCAGTATGCTGATTTCTGTGCATGCCAGGCATGTATGGCTGTATTTGTGTGTGTGTGTGTGTGTGTGTGTGTGTGTGTGTGTGTGTGTGTGAGAGAGAGAGAGAAGAAGGAGAAGAAAGAGAGAGAGAGAGAGAAGGGATGTGCCCCTGCGTGCTTGTGAAAGTCAGATGGCAGTCCATGTGCCAGGCTGTCCTGTCTGTGTGTTTAAGATGTGTGGCTGTGGCCTGTCCTGTGTTTCCAGCTGTATGCTGTAGCCATCAGCAATCCAGAGGAGTGCAACAAAGTGCCCAAGAGCAGTGCTGATGAGCGGGAATGGGAAGCTGTGGAGAGAAGTGAGTACATTCGTCATGTCTGTCCAGAATGGATGGTGTCCTTTCTCTGTATAGGGGAAATTTACAAGTGAGTGTGTTCCCTCTCTTTCTGTCCAAGATGAATTGTATCTCTCTCTCTTTTTTGTGGGAGTTTACAAGTGCATTTCTCAATTCCTGTCCATCCTCTCTTGCACAGAAAATGATGCTGAGAAATGAGTGCATTCCCCTGTTTCTGTCAAACATGAATCGCATCCTGTCTTTGCGTATTCTTTACCCAATGAAAATGGAACTATGAGGAGAAAATTCAGGTTGATATGGCATGGTTTAACCCGTTGCTACAGTATTAAAATGATATGCAAATGACCACACGTGAGGGGAAAGACCATTTTTCCTCATCACTGACTGGATGACCAGCCAGCGCTTTGTCTCGCTTGCAAAGATGGCGGCGCAACCTTCGACGAGCGTAGCGACCAAATCAACGTACTTACACAGCTGAGCGGGCTCTGCTAATCATTTTTGATAAAGATAATAATCTTTTTTTATCAGCGACTCACTCGAGCATGAAGGTGAGATGATGATAGTGATGGAATTGCCGACCATATTCGTCAGTTATTGAGTCGTGCTGTGCGATCTCAAGAGTGTGTTCAGCTGACTGGTTACCAACGTCGAACGAGCTAGCCTAGTGTGTACTCTGCACTGCGTGCGAGTGGCCAGCGACGTGTTAGTCAGCGCGAGAGGGGAGCGCGGCCTGCTCGCGGCGTGACACGGGCAGCAGGAAAGGTAGGGGAGAGGAGGAGTGAAAGAGAGGGTTGAAGTCCAGCAAGGGGGCGTGGTGGGGGGAGGGGGGGCGTGGTCGTGAACTGACCTGTCTGCATGAGGTGTGAGCGTCTGGATAGACTTCTAGACTGTTTTACTTTCATTTACAGGTGTAGTGTGACAATACAAACTTATTTTTCAACTTTTTTGCTTTGTGTTCTTTTTTGGATGAAGCTGTAGTGGTAAATACATATGTTTTTGATTGTGCAAAAAAATCTATCCAAATCTAAATGCCTAAATATTTTTTTTATGATCAAAATTAAAACAAAGAAGCCCAGATTCAAAATCTCCATTCAATTTCCTTCAAAAATCATATATATTTCATTTTTATATCCATTAGATTTCCCTGGCACTGGGCCAGCCCTTTGTTATGTAATATTTTTTGTTGTCTTTCTAGCTTTTTCATCTTGCAAACCTGATCACTTCTTCCGTCCTGTAACTATACTTCTTCAGGAACTATCCATTACTGAAACATACCACAACTGCATCATCATTCAAAGGCAGTCCAGTGTAATTCAGGATTTGCATTTAATTGGTAACTGACTTTTGTTTTGCTGTTCAGATGAAGAAATGTTCACAAAAAAATCGGCTACTGGTGCATATGCTGACTGACCGAATTTTTGTATACACAAATTTTGGCGAATGGAAAATTGACTGTTAATAGCATTTGATTGTTAATGATTGTATGTGAATTGGTGGCCACCTTTCTTTGACCAAAATGCCATTGGCCATACTGGCTTTAAAAAAAACAGAGCCAATTACTGTAATGATGGTTATTTACTTTGAAAACAGCAGGGCTGATGTATGCCTAGTTGAGAAAGACATTTGCTTGGACAGGTAAGTGTAAAGAAATTAATTTGCCATATACAAAACACATTCTGCTGATACACACTGGCTTAAATGAACAACTGTGGTTTGACACTAACAGTTTGAAGACTGAAGACTTCTCATCTCTCCAGACACCCCCTCTGCTGTGGAGGTAGTTGTGTTGGCTGAAACGTCAGTCAGCTACAGCTTTTTGAAATTCTTTGAACGCTTTTTCTAACCACACTGTTAGAGATACCCTGGCTGAAGAGATGTGTAAATCCTTTATTCCTTGCACAGATCTGAAACTCAAAGGAAGACCTTACACCAGACGATTGGAACAACCAGCCAAACAAAAAAAATGTTTTATATTTATCTGCCCCTACCTTAATTGGTTCCTCACATCTGTTTGGGGGAACAGCAAGGAGGACACTGTTTCGCAGGTTACAAGTCACAACATTCCGCTCTCACTTGTACGTCTGAAAGTCGAAGAGATGTTTCTTGTAGTGGCCTAGCATGTAGTGAGCCACCTACAATCATCAATTTCCATCCTTAGTGCTGGGATTTGCATGATGTCGGACACGAGTCTAATATAGAAGGCACCTTAAAGAACCTGTTCAGAGATACTTGTCTGCAAATGATTTGTAAAGATTTAGAAGAGATTAATGTATTTTCATGAAATATGATTGTCTGCAAAGGATTTGTAAGATTTTAGAAGAGATTAATGTATTTCGTGAAATATGATTGTCTGCAAATGATTTGTAAGATTTTAGAAGAGATTAATGTATTTCGTGAAATATGATTGTCTGCAAATGATTTGTAAAGATTTTAGAAGAGATTAATGTATTTCGTGAAATATGATTGTCTGCAAATGATTTGTAAGATTTTAGAAGAGATTAATGTATTTTCGTGAAATATGATTGTGTGCAAAGTATTTGTAAGATTTTTAGAAGAGATTAATGGTATTTCATGAAATGTGATTGTCTGAAATGGATTTGTAGAATTTTTAGAAGAGATTAATGTATTTTCGTGAAATATGATCAACATGTAATGGGTAGAGACACAAATTTGTGTGTTTTTAACTGATGGTTGAATATGATCTTTTGTTTATGTTTTTTTCTTCTCGATTTAGAGCCTTGACCATCAAGGTCTGTATGGTTCTGTATGGCAGCACTGTCAGATTTCCTACCCTGATCTGTTCATAATGAAAGTTCTGGTGAATAAGCAGTATGCAGTCATGATTTTCATTAACTACGTTCACTTCTGTGGTCCTGCTGTTTTGTTTTCCCCGCTTTGGCAGCTACCAGTGTGAGGAGTGGGAGCCATCACGGCAGTGAAGAATGTTCAGCTGATGTCAGAGGGCACTCTGTCCGGCCTGAAAGGGTACATCGCCATTGGCACCACGTACTGCATGGGAGAGGAGGTGGTGGCCAGGGGAAGGGTGGGAGTGACTTGCCCCTAGTCCTGAGAGTGAGGCTGAAGTGTGTGTTGGAATATGGTTTATTCTTGACTTCAGAAGAGAAACCTGACATGCATCTCTGCCTGTAATTTGATGAAACAGTTTTTTGAAATTGCTGGCGAAAATCTTAACAATGATTCACAGACTGTATTGTATAGGAATGTCAATCTGATTTTGTCTGTGAAAAGTCGAAATTGCCAGTGAATTCTTGACAATAAATGTACAGACTTTGTTGTAAATGAAATTTAAATTTCAGTGATTTTATCTGATTTTGTCTGCGAAACAGTGAACTCCTGACAATAATTTTACAGACGTTTGTTATGTAGAGGGAATGTCAAATTTCAGTGATTTCTGAGTTTGTCTGTGACATACTGTTAACCCTTTGTCCATGTGGTTGAAGTGTTATTGTGCTGTGTGGTGGCAGAAGTCATCATCCGTGACGTCATGTCCCAACCTCTGCGCCACCTCAGCAGCAGTGCATCCATGCCGCTCATTCAAACACCCATGCACAGCCACATCCCGGTTGGTCCTGCTGCTGCAGTCCCAGCACCGGCAATCCACAGGGAGCAGACAGTGTCAAGTCGTCAAGAGACAACCCACCGGAGGAGACACTGCACTGCTGCCGATCCACTTCAGTGGTGTTCAGTGGGCACCTGTTCTGATCTAACATACGCAGGACACCCACCTAGTAAGACCCCTACTGATGACAATAATTGCTTAGTCGCGCTGAGCCGTGTGAGTGGGCTCTCTCTCTCTCGGAGGGCGCCGCCATATCCGTCCAAAGACAGCCCCCATGGACTTGCCGATACCGGTGACCCCGACGGAACCAAACCAAGGCCACAGACGTGGAGACAGGACATCGAAATGAGGTCACCATGAGAGCAGGGCATGAAGGGCCACAGAATTTGAGACATTTTTTTTTATGCTGATCGATGAGAATGAGGATGATTAAGATGATGCTACGGATTTCCATTTCGGTCTGAGACTACATGACAGGGCTGTACTCCTACGCTTCCTTTCATAATATATCCCGGCGTCAACCAGGCCCGAGAGATACAACAACCGCTGGTTTAAAATGTTTCTTTATTTGTAATTCCTGAAAAAAAATGTAGTTTTCAACTTTTTTATGAATTTATGTTGCTCCGATTTCTTTTTTTCTGATTAGCTGGTCTCAATGCTACAGTATAAACATGTTTCCAAGAATAAACCTTATATCTGTCTATATATGACCATGAGATCTTAAAAATTCACAAGCAATCATTGTAGAGAAGAATAGGTGCACACATACATGCAAATATCTTCCAAAGGATTTTCCAACAGTCTGTTCTGCAACACAAGATCACAGCGGACATCCTGTGCAGGGCAGCGAGGTGTTGGAGAACAAAGATCATCACTCAGCCAGTAACAATTGTTTGCCTGCTTGCTTCCTCAATGCTTCCAGAGCAGCCATGACAGCTTCAAGGTCCTCAATCATCTCTATCACAGCCTGAGGTGTTGAATGCTGCACACTGCATGGTGCTCTCCAGAAATCTGCAATGGATTGAAAATAGGCATACAGCAAACATGGAACACATCCATGCAGCAGTAACACAAAAAACAAAGAACACACCCCTCTACTCTAAAATTGCTATTGAATACTTTAAAAAAAAGTGGGTGTGTTTGCTACAAAGAACACAAACAAATCATCCAAGTTGTTTATAAAAGCAGAAGGGAGTGGCCTAAGTACACAGCACTCCCGGCTTAGCTTTCTGACAGTCGACAGCAAAAATTTCTGTGTGCCCCATAGAACACATACCTCAAAGACTACTCACTGAAACTTTCATGAAATTTCATATGCATGCTTTAATGAAATCTTCAGTGCTGTGTATGAATTTCAAGCCATTTTCATCATTTCTCTTTGTTGCGTTTCATGGAAAAGGAACAAAAAAGAATTATGCTGAGGGTTGATTTTCCTGGTTTTCCACTTCATTCACCACTTGCTTCACTCTGCAATGGCTTAAAAGCAACCTGAATGGAGACTGATGAAGATTCACTGGTCAAAGAGGCTGATTCGTCCCATTTCAAGGTCAGAACTGCTTTCTTGTTGATGAAAAATGCCATCTGTAATTTCTCACACGGTATGAAGCTTATTTGCTCATTCTGATAACAATGACATTGAGAGAGAGAGAGAGAGAAATGTAAAATTTGATTTAAAAGCTTTTGTGAAATTTCATTTATTACCACAAAGAAGCCCTTCCCAAATAGATATTCTTTATGCTTTAACTGGAAGTTAATGGGTACGTCCGTCCAACACTTTGATGACCTGCACATTTAATAATAAGTTTGGAAAAACAGCTCAATATTCACAGTACTTTCACTGTTATAATGGAGAGCATGCGTACATCACATATCCTTGGTTATAAACTAAGCTCTATATACTTTACAATCAACAGTCTCATTCACATAACATGGTACCTACCTGGATACAGCTGACTGAAAAATTGCGGTTATAGACCAAGCTCTATATGCTTTACAATCAACAGTCTCATTCATATAACAGGGTGCCACCTGGATACAGCTGACTGAAAAATTACAGTTATAAACCAAGCTCTATATGCTTTACAATCAACAGTCTCATTCATATAACAGGGTGCCACCTGGATACAGCTGACTGAAAAATTAGTTATAAACCAAGCTCTATATGCTTTACAAATCAACAGTCTCATTCATATAACTGGGTGCCACCTGGATACAGCTGACTGAAAAATTGCTTGTGGGTGCTCATAATCAATTTCCGTTCTCATTCAGCTGAATATCAGTCCCTTTATGTTTTGCAAAAGACGCATACTACATGTATACACGTCATCTGTACCCATCACAAAACTACTCTACTCTTTCAAAAGTTGATAATGGGATTTTACGTGTGTGCAAGATGCTATGTGTGTGTTTACAAGCTGAACCTCAGTTCATAGTCACATTCCAGGAACTCTTTAGGAGTTGGAATAAAAAAAAATGAATTCTGAGGGAAAATTCCTCTGTACTGAAATGGCCCAGCAGAAATACAACTCTGCCACCCAGGTTCACCTAGATCATGAGTCAGAGCTCTACAAACTGAGGTATTCAGGCCCAAAACACAAAATGAACTTTGGTTACTGTGACTGATGATTGGTAAGACAAAAAATATGAAAGGAAAAATCAAATGTTACAAAAACAAGGCAAACTACAAATAAACACACACAACAGAGTGCTCATCTAATACTCAATACGAAACTAAAGGATTTTTGAGAAATATGTCAAAATATGTCGATATATGGTGCAAACATCCTCAGCACCCTAGGGAGTTCTATCATGTTGTAGCCGGGTGCTAACAGTATATATTACTTGGTCACCCGTCGTAGACGAGATACTTTGTTCATGAGTTATCTTCCCCCTTACCTCCCTTGGTTGAATCTCATTTTTTTGCTGTGTAAATTCCTTAAGCGATGAAAACCTCAGAACCCAAGGAATAAAATGCATTGTCATATATGACAATTCTGTGGCTGTATAAAGTTATTGGTGATTGAAGTCCGAGAATGAAACCACTTTTAACGAGTTTA
This sequence comes from Conus betulinus, assembly GCA_016801955.1. Lineage (NCBI taxonomy): Eukaryota > Metazoa > Mollusca > Gastropoda > Neogastropoda > Conidae > Conus > Conus betulinus. The sequence goes on from JADBJO010008542.1 coordinate 92,697, forward strand.
CGTCATATTTTCCTTTATTTCGATGAAAAATACTTAACAGCATGAAATGTTTTTGTAATGAATGAAAAGCTGGCATTTCGCTCTTTTTATACATATAAATGTCATTATCAAAGATGCCATCCAAGCGGAGAACTTTGCGTTTAAAATTTGATAGAAAACGCAACTTGCTTTATCGTCACATGGCCGTCGCCATGTGCGTTTTACCACTATCTTCGATAAAATGTTATTCTGTTAGAATGGTCCATCGGATGATAATTTTTGCATATTTCTGGCTGAATGCCAGCTTTTCATTCATTACAAAAATATTTCATGCTGTTAAGTATTTTTCATCGAAATAAAGGAAAATATGACATAAACTCTCTTAAAAGTGGCTTCATTTTCGGACTTCAATCACACCAATAACTTTAACACAGCTACAGAATTGTCATATATGACTTAATGCATTTTACTCCTTGGTTCTGAGGTTTTCATCGATGTCTAATATGTTTGGACACTTTGAACGTATGGTGAGCTAGACAACGCAGAAACCGCGGCAGATAGCACAAATTTTGTCATTTGCTGCGTCTTGCGTGGCTCATTTTGCCTGCGGCGCTGCGTTGTCGGCTTTTGCGGTCCGGTCAAGCTGTATATAAGTGAGGCACGGCAGGAGTATCGCAGTGTTCCCCAAAGTGTTGCCTGGGAGTGCTGCCTAGAGCGGTCCCCGAGTGAGCGATCGGCGCGAGAGAGTGCTCAGTGCGTTGAGTGCTGAGAGAGAGAGAGAGAGAGAGAGGGAGAGAGAGAGAGATAGAGAGAGCTAGCTCCCAGGGCTGTGTTCCTGGGTTTGAGCTTATTATGGAAGGGCAATAAAAGGAGAAAAACTCCAACGTCGTTCTTTGTGTCTTCTTGACTGGCTGCTGTCCCTTGGCTTCTATGCATTACCATCTGCCTGTCTTCACCTGCACACCCGTTACGCTCCACCCCACCATCACAATGTCTTCACAGATTTCAAGAAGGCATTTGACAGAGTCTGGCAGAGGGCAATATGGGCCGCAGTGAAGAAATTTAACATTGTGCAGTAGCTTTTAATTTCTGACAGAAGCTTATCAATTTCATCAAGCTTTGAATTTTGCAGTTTGTAATCCCTGAAGACGACATATTTGTGGAAGAAAATCCGCTTTGATCTTTATTTTTGTTTGTACCCAAAGCTCAAAGCCCACATGTCAGTATTTTAAAAAATCAAATTGGACTGAAAATAAAAATCCCACATGAATAAAATTACACATACACATTTATGTATAAAATAACAAAATGGACTAACGTGCACCAAGGTTGCCAGTGCCACTCGAAGATGGGCTTTCCTTGGATGAAGAGTGTCTGGGTTACTTGAGCGATCAGTTCCATGTTGAAATGAATGATACAGGTGAATGCTGCCCCCCAATGCTGCATTGGCCGGTGCTCTAATGGCATGTCACTACAGATCGGGGGGTGGAGGTAATTCCCACATCTTCACACACTCCCTCTATCAGACGTTTGACTTTTGCTAGTGAAGTGACAATTTCCTTCTGACATTGGTTGCACATCGAAGAGAAACTGGCCACCTGCATTTCAGTGACCCTGCTTCAGTCTGTCAACACATGAAAATAGAAAATCAAAGTTACATCAAATACAGAGGCATATGCATCTAACTCACAGACACAGTGACTTGTTTCACAGATTCCCTGTTCAGAAAACCCTGAAATTCCTTTTTCGTGCTAACAACAACAACAACCCCCCCCCCCCCACACACACACCACACACACAACCATACAACCCCCCCCCGAAAAAATCAAACCACATGGGTGGTTCAAACTCATGAATATCAGCTCACAGGCAAAGACTCTACCTATTTGACTGGGAGCTCCTCAAAGTTGAAAGATGTGGGAAAGAAAAATATCTGTGTTTTGAAGAATGGCTTTGAACTCACTCATTGCTGCTCAGGCTGGGCAAATCTTGTCACTCTTGCTGGCCAAGTAGCCTAACACTTGATACCATAAACCATTTGCTGCATCAGCATCCTCCTCATGGCCCCCGTGTCTCCTATCTTTCCACAAAAGC
>JADBJO010008543.1:0-25000 GCA_016801955.1 Conus betulinus
CCAAAAAAACCACACAACCAAACACACACAAAACAAACCAACACAAAACCACAAACAAAAAAAACCAAAAAAAAACAACAAAAAACCACACAAAAAACACACCACAAAACAAAACACAAAAAAAACACACAAAAACAAAACCCAAAAAGCTGTGGAAACCAAAAACAAACAAACAAAAACTTAAACACCCCCAAACGAAAAACCAAAAACAAAAACCCCAAAACCCAAAACCAAAAAAAACAAAAAGCAAAAAGGACGAAAAACGGGAAAACAAGCAAAAAACAGAACAACATTCACAAAACCTAATACGTTTACACTTATGAAGCATCATAAATGGGTGGAAATTTAATCAATGGATAATGGAAAAGAAAACAAAAAAACAAGGTTACTTTATTTTCAATTCACAACAGTTTTTTCTCTCTTTGAAGGAACTGGCGCATAAAAATTGATGTAAAGGGAAGGGAAAGCACTTGAACTATACATCTAACTGAAAACACGGAAATAAAGAATTCTAATATTTCAAGGGACCGGTTTAAGAAGTCGGAATTTATCGGTTTGACCCATTCGCGTTATTACTGTTTTCCAAATCATGTGTGCTTAAAGCTTGACAATTCATAGTCTAGTGGGCACTGGTGCCGCCACAAAAGTCCACCTTCTGAATAATCAAAAATGTCAACAATTGCATTTTGTGCAGTTATCAGCACCAAATTTTGTCACATTTGACAAATGTTCCACACACATGTGAAAATTGTGCACCTGCCTTGCATTTTTCAAAAAAACGTACGATGCAACAAAAAATTGTACAAATCTCTTATATTATGTGGGTTGGGGTGTGTGGGTGTGTGTGATGGATGGGTGGATAACTCCATGATGTACAACGGTAATTTTGTTGCGTTTTCAAATTTGGCTTTGCAATTTAGGGGTTTTCCAATTGTATATGTGTATACATGACTTTGTCGTAGTACTGCCATGTTACGGAGGTGACAAGGCAGCCCAGACGGAGGGCTGGCCCATGTGGTTTGATGTGGCCTAATAGCAACAAACACAATTGGCACGTTGATTCGAATGCTAATTCTCTTTTGCCACTTTGTTAGTCTTGAAGCAAATTGTGCCTAATTATATTGTACATCATTTAATTATGCATTGAAAATTACCAAAATGTTACGTAACTTCACATGTGTTTTAGAAATTGGCCAATTTTTCTTATACCAAGGGTTTTAATACAATTTTTGATGGTTTATCCATTTACGAGAGCAACGGAAGTTTCTTAAATTTTCTTCCCTGGAAGGGGAGCCAAGGGGCCTAGTATTTTCCTTCTTCTCCCTTTCCTCCTTTATTCTTCTTCTTCTTCAACAACACAAACAACACACACCACACACACACGGGGAAACACACAACAACACACCCCACAACAAAACCCACACACTCGCTCTCTCTCTATCCCCTCTCTTTCTCTCTCTCTCCAAAAGGTCAAGGGGTCACGCAGATCGTTGAATTTTTGCGAACCGAAACAGTATTAGATTACATTACTAGTTCAAAACAACAAAACATTTTGAAAAGGTTGTAAATAAGTGGTTTCAAGGAAAGATTTGACAAAGGTTTTAATAAAACAGGAAAAAGTCGGCCAATTTGGGGGAGGGGGGGAGGGGGGGGGGGGCGCGCGGCGCACCAGGGGGTTGTTTGGGTCGGTGTTGTCCCAAAGGGCGATTGGCACCCTAATGTTGTAAGCAAGTTTGGGACAATTAGCTTGAAAAGAGTGGGTAAAAAAATCTCGAAGGAGAAGAAAAGGGGAGAAAAACAGGGGAAGAAAACAGGAATAAAAAAAGGGTGTTTTTGTCTCAAGATCAGCGTGGCCCTGACCTTTGGACCGTTGAGTTTTATTTTTGCAGGGAAAAAAAAATATAACCCGCATAAAAAGTGACGTAAACGTAAAAACACAAAACAAAATAATTTGAGGGGGGAAAGGCGGGGCTAAAGGGTTGAAGGAGGGCCAGAGACATTGCAAAAAAAAAAAAAATGTCCCGTTTTGGCCGACCGTGGGGGACACACCTCCCAAACCCACACACCCACACAACACACCCACACACAACCCAGGAACGAAAAAAAAAAAAAAAACAACAGACATGACGAAATTGATAGTATGCTCGCTTTTGGAAGCGGCAGGGGGACTAACAAGACTGACAGACCCGTTGGGACATTTTGTTGGGCGACAGAGGGGAATCCGGGAAATAAGGGGGGCACCATAGATGCACAAAACAAGATACAGATGCCGAGCTGTTGAAGCTTTTGTGGCAAGGCCTTTCACTGCACCAAAATGTACACAATGCACAAAACTGTCCCAGATTGTGACAATGTGGGCAGTGGTGGACATTATGTGCCGTTAACAGGGCCACATCCTGTAGGGCTTTCTTGTAGAAGAATGGGGACGTACAGCTTGTGGGTTGTCAAGATTTGCTAATCTGTTATTAATAGGTTTTATCTCATTGTGAAAAAAGTTCCAAGATACATACACCGTTTTTATACAAAAAACGTGTAAAATAATATTTTTTCCAATTTTCATTGTCTTGCAGCAGAGCGGCCAAACCCTGAGGGGGGGCAGAGGGAGATGTTGAGAGCATAGCGACAGAATTGAAACTTGGTGAGTACGCGTTCACACCCCCAGCAGGTAAAAAATCGTTAACCCCGGTCGTTTAAGTTAGCTGCTCGGTTTCATGCTTATTTACTCGCCACCGTTAGCCACCAATAAAAAAATCATGTGGTTTGTTAACAAACGAGAGTTGCTTGACCTGTGACTGTAGTCTTTTATCGGGCTGTGTGAGTCGTGTGATACGAACTGGGGTCCAACGGCGTTTTAAAGAGTACCGAGGTGAGTGAGGCAGAAAGACAGGAGGGTTTTCATGGAAGTGGCAGAGGAAAACATTTCAAGGGGGGGACACAGTCCTGGAAGCATAAATCCCTACAAAAAAAAACAAATTAAAATTAACAATACATGCGTCCACTATAGCTGATGAATTATAAAGGCCGTGAACATTATGTCACCGTTTCGAGATTTTTGAGGGAAACTTATTGTGTTTCGGGATGGTGGGTGAAGATGATTTGCATTACCGTGTAAAAAAGTTAGTTTTGGTACACAGAAGCCCCGTTAAGGGTTTAATACGTGTGAAGGGTTAACCTAATAAAAGCCAGCCGGGCTCATGGGTGGCCGGGCTAGAAAAATGCCCCCATTGTTGATGTAAGCAGGAGATTCTTTGGTTTCCTAGGTCCGTTGTGTGGAATATAATGATTTTTTTGGATATATAAATTGAAAACGAAGAAAAAGGATAATGTAAGGGACCCCCAGAGAAGCAACTTTCATAACGGTCGAAAACAAATAGCAGGGGAGCAATCCTGCACCACCCTTGGGAAAAACCTGTGGGGTTCTCCTCCCCCCCCGTGTGACTCTTAGGGTGAGGACGCACAGGGCCCATTGCATGAAAGACCGTCCAAGGGGAACATACTCATTTTCATAAAATATGATTGTTACCAACAAAAAAAAAAAAAAGAAAAACAACAAAAAAAAAAAAAGAAAATTAAAAAACAAAAAAAGGTTTCACCTTTCTATCATTAAACACCTTTATGAAAAACGACATATACATAATTCGGCGATCAATGGGGTGCGCCTCGGCCCTTTGCCGAAACTTTACAAAAATATTCTAAATTAACCCAGCTACAAGAAATGGAGGTCTAGGGCAATAGATAGCAAAGTGCCCTCTTTTGCCTAGGGGAGGGACAGACAAACTTCAATTTTCATGTGTCATTTTTATTTTCTCTTGGTACTTATTTTTTACTTTGTTTCCCTCTTTCCTTATGTCTATGTTTCTTCTTGTGTTTCTTAGGCATTGGTTGCTTACTGATGCATCGGTTTTTAGGGAATCCGGCTGGCAAGGAGGAAGCATAGGAAACAGAAAACGGGTCTATTTGTACCTCTTTCCCTGGGATCATGGTGTTTTTTGCTGTTGGATTTATGTTATTTGTGTGTGTGGATTGTAAAAAAACAATTGTGTGCAGGTCTCATTATTCCAATTAGTTAATAAAAAACTCAACTAATAGCAGGAGTGTGCAACAAAATGATTTAAGGTAATATTCAAATCTTTAGCATTTTGTTTCTGGGACAGCAAATTTATCCTCGTTAGGCAGTATGTTTGGAAAAACCATGTTGAGTGATTCTGCAATGTAGTTGTTCCGGCCAGGTTACAAGGTTAGGAGCTCAAAACATTGACAAACCAATCCCGTTTTTCAGTTATATTACATTCAGTTCTTAAAGGACAACACCCGGTGGGCGTTATTTAAGACAACAAATACAACGAATCATGGGGTTCAAGAAACAGCAAAAAAAGGTAGTAAGCGGGGGGAACGCGACGTTATTTAAATCAGAGAATTCAGGTGGGTGTTCTCAGGGTGGGGTATTAAGTTCTCGGATCCCACTTTGGTCATCAGTATGAACAGCGATGCCGAGATTGTCAAAATCTGGTTTATGATGGAAAAAAATATCTGGCAGATGTCACTAAAAGAAAAATAACAACGGGGGCACCAAATAACCACCCTCTTCGATGTAACACATCGCCAGATAAACTTCTATAGTATATTAGTAAAAACGGGGAGCTGGGAAAACCTGAAAACAGTTCCAGAATAAAAATTTGTGAATGAATACAGCGTCCCTCGTTTAAACCTTAACGAAAAACTCTTTGGTATGAGCCCGTAAGGGGAAAAGCAAAAGTACGACACGTCAGTATTTATCACTTAGTCATATTCATTATGTTACATATTCATTACGTAATAGCTGGTGGGATGTGAACCCAAAATAGCTTGTTGGAGGAATAAAAGTGTTGAAAGGAAAAAAAGGTGCATTAGAGTATTAATCAGCCGTCAACAAAGAAGATATAGGGTGGGTGTGTGTCGCGAGCGCCTGCTGGCGTGCGTTTACTGTGCGTCTGAGGTGCGTGTGGGTGGGGGTGTGTGCCGTGTTTGTGGTGTGTGTGTGTGGGTGTGTGTGTGTGTGTGTGTGTGGGTGTTGTGTGTGTGTGTGGGTGTGGTGGGTGTTGGAGGTGTGTGCTTAGTAAAAATTTTCGCTAAAGAAAATGTTACCAGCGTTGGTCAATTATATTTTGACACCACACAACATTTTGGAAAAAAAATCCCCTGAAATCTTTTGGCCAAATTGCATTTTTCATGTTCCTTGTTTCCCATTCCCGTCCTTTAAAAACAAAAACACAGTGAAACCATTATAGGAAAACAAAACCACGGAAAGAAAAGAAACACCACGAAGGACGGGGAAGAAAGAGAGAACAGGGCCAAATAGGAATACCATACACAGGACATAAAGGATCCACACCACTCGGGTTAAGGACCACAGGTGGTGTGGGGCAAGGTTGATAATTAAACCAGTCCCGCAAGTTGAAGACGCACCCGTTAAACCCCTCCCAGAAGAAGAAAGTTAAGTTTGTCTGTTGTGATAAGAAACATCTTCCGGGCAGAGTTAAGGGAGTGCGAAGCCTCCCCACCATGATTAGGACTCATGGGACCAAAAACCTAATTGATCCCGGATCGGTTTAGGATCGGATTCTGACCAATATCTAAAAGAATTTCGGTTTTTGAGGGCAACCAATTGCAAAGATTTCACTGAATGTTTTTTAAACGGTAAATTAAATATTTGGTAAACTTCAAAATACCACAACAACACAACAGGATGCGGATTTAACATTACATCCGTGGGGGAATTGTAGGAAAACCTCGTGGGATGTCGGGCCCGAGGGGCCATACAGTCAGGGGTTGGAGTGTAGTGATTATTTTGTAACAAAGGCAGAAGAAAAATGAGGGAGCCCCGCCATTTCCGAGATGAAAAAAAAAAACACCTCAATGACAGGCATAAGGAAAAATAATGAAGAAGGGAAAAAAAGGGTTAGAACCCGGGTTACCCGAGCAGTCAACCGACAAGCTTTGGCGAACAGAACACGCTTGGTTGAAAAATGAGGGGAAATTAAAAAAGACGAGTGACATGGTACAACCCTTGCAAGTACCATTGGTGCAACGAGCAAGCAAAAAAGCAACCTTGGGATGCGCCCAAAATGCTCAAAGGTCTGAAAAACATTCGAAGTACATAAAACAAAGGAACTATTTCATCTTCACAAAAATAGGGGGGAGGGGGGTAGGGGGTGGGAAATAACAGTTGAACCGACACACTATATATAGTCATGTGCCTATCCAACAAGGCCCAACGAGTTAATAGGCCTAGGTTGGCACTTGCAGCAACTGTGCCAGTGCCACCAAAAATCAATAATGTAATGCCTGTTCCACCATTCATGGAGAAGCAAACAAAAATGAGGGTCCGTTTGAGTAACTGCTTAGGAGCAACATCCTCCGAAAACATAGGGAAAAAAAGTATTGTCTCTTCACCTTCTGTTGCATTAAAACATCCAGTCAGATATATAAAACGGTGAAATTCGAGAACTTTCGTTACTTAAAAAAGGCGTCCTGTTCAGGAGTGGGGGAACCCCGCCCTACAATGCAAACCTACTACTTGGTTACGGACTGGTGTATGCTGGGGGTTATAAGCACCAAAATGAAGACGAGGAGGACCTCCAAAGATGCATTTGCAGTCAGGGAAGGAACGCATCAACAGCGGCGCGGGACTGGGAAAAGTCACGTTGAGGGAAAAGGGAAAAGTTTCCAGCAAGTATGGCTCCGTTACTAAAGAGGTAATGACGGTTTTACGCGTGGTTGTTTAATGGAGGTTAGTCACACACAATTTGCAAAAAAACAAGGGCAGTGTTTGTTGCCCTAAAACTACAGCGGCATGTGAAGGGGGGAAGGTTTGGAAAAAAAAACGAAGAAGAGCGCAAAGACAGAAAACATTATATTGCATGGTGTGTGGGTCTTGTGAGATTCAGATTATTGTGGGAAAAGCCCAAGTTCCACCACACAAGGGGGGGAAAGAAATAATGTCCAGCAAAAGGAACCATGAGAAGAACCAAAAAACTACTTTTATGTATGGGGAAATCCTCTTGGATAAATCATAGGGGAATTTGATAACACTAATTATGGTGTGCAAATCACCACAAAAGCAAAAAGCCTAAAAGAAAAAAAGGCAGCAGTGAATGATAAGTTGTTTTCGTTCGGAAAGTTTTTTTGTTTATTTTCGAGAGTTCTGAAAAATCATTGTTTTGTAAAAGACTGAAACAAACAAACAACAAAAAACCGTATAGGTGATTCTGTTTATCAAATACAACATTACAAAGAAACAAAGTACCAATTATCAAGACGGACCCAATGAGGGTTGATCTTGCTTGCACGTGGAGGAAAAAACAATGAAGCGAAAAGGAGCACAAGGGAAGCACACAACAACAACAAACAACGCAAACACAATAAATGTATCCCTTTGGCACCTTTTAGGGGTATGAAGGAAGGACACCACACACCACAAACACACACACAACACACAAACCCACACACACACACAAACACACACACACCACACACATTACACACACACACAACACACACACAAACACACCACACACACAAAACACCGCACACACAAATACACCACCACACACACACGGCGCGCGGGCACCACACGAAACCGTACACACATACACACCTACACAAGCGCGCGCGACACAACACACACATTACGCAAGCGCCGCGCGCACACACACAACACACACACACACACACACCAACAACAACACACACAAACACCACACAAAAAAAAAAAACCCCAAAAAACTACACACATATTCATATAAACATACGAAAAGTACTTACATGTGTGAGACCAAAAATCTGGATAAAAGCAGAATAATCAAAACTAAAAAGATCTGTCACCAAAACGCGGGGTGGGACGACCCCAGTGTCCGCGGAAAAACACTGTCGCAACAATAGTTAACACCGTTTCCGCTGCTGCCCAACTGCACACCACACACACACACACACACACACACCACACACACACACACCCACCCACAACGCACACACCACACACACACACACACACACACAACACACAACACCACACACCACACACACACACACCACACACGCACGGTGTCACGGTAAGAATATACACGAATACTAACGACATGCAAGTACCATCGCAAAAAAGTGCTACTTTTAATTCAGTGGCCATCAGCAGTGTTATGAATGTAAAAAAAAAGAACGAAACAAAGTCCCAACTCAGTACATACCTTGAGAAAACATCTGAATGGGGACATGTTTCCGCGTCATCTTTGATAACAACTATTGAATTCGAATTGCACGTCAGTCAATTATAAAACAAGAATAGTAAAATTGCCTTGTAAAAACAGGTTGCATCCACCGAAGGAAACTGTGCTAGAATACGGTCAAAAATGCTTTGGGATACATCAAAAACGATTTATTTGAGTTTATGGGTCATGAGTGAAGTTAGTCTTTCTTTCTTTTGCGTTCACGGCCCACACTAGATCCTCCTCAATCGGTTAGTAAGACGAAGTCAGCAGTCTGCCGCAAATGACCCCACCCGGTCCCCATAGCTTCTCCTGGAACCTCAACCGGACCTGGGCCCACATCTGGCGTCTCAAGGTTTCAGAAGAGGGAGAGGCCTGTAAGATGTGGGTGGAAAGTTTGGGAGCCTGTACCACAAGGGCACTGGTCAGTATGAGAGAGGAGTTTTGAGACGTGAGAAATGGGAGAGGTTGGCGCCACGCTCCTCTGAAATTGTTCCTCATATGAAATGCCAGACATATGATATATATATTTGATTCTTTTTATCTAGTTCAGAGAGATGCATCGAAATTCGTCGGAGTAAAGTAAACAGTATTAATAGATGACAACTGACACATTTTCCTGGACGACCCCTTTGAAACATGGTCGATACCTCTGAACAACGGAAGCAGGCAGTAACTGCTTCAAAGTTAATTCAGTACCTTTGATATGAAGAATGTGTATTAATACGTTCATTTTGAGAACATTTGCTTTGATCACACTTGTGTTCAAAACGAAGGGAGATAAAAGGATTTAAAGTAATTGGCAGGATGTCAGTAACAGTCCGTTGTGATGCCAGTTCCAGCTGTCATTTAAGGGTAATATTTTTATAGGTACGGCAAAAAAGGAATTAATGAGCCACCAAACGAACGAGCAAACAAAATTCCAAACAGATACTTCGCATTTGGACCAACTCGGTCTTCTTCTGGGTGGACAAACAGCAGTCCTCTTGTTTCCTTGTTTTGGATGTAGTTTGTCCTGCCTGAAAAAGTCTCTGGTGTATGATTGGTTTGTATCTTCGTTTGGCAGCTCTGTGATTCCATTTTTGCTTTTATGTTTCCATTTTGCAGTCATCTCGCTTTAAAACGATTTTCATGATTATGGCGGTCAATATAATTCCATTTTTTCAACCTAGAGAACATAAGGTATGGTGATTATTTACATTCGTTTCCAAAGTGGACTAAGCAAAACAAAAAAGTGTTAAAACACTACTTTGTTTTTTTTTTTTTTTTTTTTTTTGCAAAATATACCAAGCCATTGAAACAATATATCATTAAAGACTGATTTTGATGGTATGTCCACCATGGTTTTTTTTTTTTTTTTCGTTTCAAATATAATGAAGTTGAAACTTTATGTTGCAACTGACGGATATATTTTCTGTTTCTTTAATATTCTGTAAATATGGTATGGTTTCTTATCGAATCCACAAATATTTTCAATCAATTCTCTATCATTCTTTATGAGTTCCTTTATAAAAGAACAAGATGATAATGATTTAAATGTTTCTTGTACGCCATTGAAATGCGTAAAACAAACCACGTCAGAATTAAAATGAACAAGAAGTCTTTGTGCTTAGCTGCTCTAACTGTGGCATGCTAGGAATTGTTATTATGTAATGCTTAGCCATGACAACGATTGCACTTTTCATTGATTTTATCTCGTAGGACAAGTTCACTCGCCCCTCAACCTCTCTTTTCTTCCTTCTGCTCCTTCCCCCCCCCCCCCCCCCCCCCCCATCCCCTCCTCCTCCTCCTCCTCCTCCTTCGTCTTCTTCCTTCTTCTTCCTCTTCTTCTTCTTTTCTCTTTCTCCCTCTTCTCTCATTTTCTTTACTTTCCAGATTTGGTCCGAGTCACTTCAGTGACATTATCCCCCGTGCTCTTCCTTCCGGCAACGCATCCACAGCTGACATGTCCCATGGCTGCTCCGGCATCGGCAGTCTACAGGCAGCAGTCACCGTCAAGTCGTTGTCAAGCACCCACCGAAGGAGACACTGTTCTGCTTTCGAGTCACTTCCGTGGTGTTCAGTGGAGCCTGTCCCTATCAAGCGTACGCAGAATACCACTCACTAAACCCCCCTACTAACGACAATAATCGCTCATTCGCAAAGCAACCTGAGTGAGGATCCCTCTCCGGAGGACGCCAGCACGTCCATACAATATCAGTCCCCATACATTGCCAATACCGATGATCTCCATACGAACTCATGGAGGAAATAGACATACAGAGGAAACCGAAACCTGGATCATCAATGAAAGCAGGGCGAGAAGGGCACAGAACTCCAGACTGTTTTAAACGCTGATCGATAAAGGTGAAGATCAAAAAGTCGATGCTGTGAAGTCCAACTCTGCTACGAGACTGCAAGACAGGGAGTTAGTCTACACCTACTTTCATAACATATCCCAGCGTCAGCCATACTCGAGAGGTACAGAGACCTTGCATAATAGTCCGAGAATTTTAGCAACGCTCTCAGAAATGCATTCAAATAGTTGGAGAAAAACTCGACTGAGCAGTTCCAGTCTTCCCATTTTAGCCCATGGCAAACTCAACACTGGATAGGAAACAGTGCGGGCAAAACAAAAATCCAACAAATAAATGGCTTGCACGGGAATCAAACGCACGATCTGGGCTGGAAACTCGCGATGCTTACCATCGTGCTACGAGACCTGCTCTTCCACTGCACCGTCTTTGCATTTTTTTTTTTTTTTTTTTTTTTTTTGCATATGACGGTTGTCACCATCTCCCCCCCCCCCCTCCTCAGAATTCTGTTCCACATGTTCCTCCTTGTCATTATCAGGATGAAGAAGAGGACAGCCAGTTTTCATGGCAAGTGACAGCATGCAGATGATTTTGTCGTCGTCATCTCCATGGTCGTTAGTTTTACCCCAATTCAATGCATCAACCTCGGTGTCGATGACAAAAGTCACAATCTTGAATAAGAAGACGGCTTGAGGCACAGAGAGTATGTAGATGGCTTCATCCTCCTCCTCCTCCTCCTTATTATCACCATTATGATCATCACCATCATCATTATCATCACCACCATCGTTACTATCATCGTCATCATCATCACCACACACACCACAATCGATATACTAACTTGGGAATCAATGACAACAGTGATGAGCATGACGAAGAAGAGGACGGCCCACAAGCTGAGGCAGAGGCAGCATGGAGATGGCTTCAGGATACACGATGAACACCAGGCCTGGACCTGAAATATACCACGTGATCCTTCACATCATTTTCCGTCAAGCTCTGAGTCAACTGCCGGAAGTCAACATAGTTTATTCGGTTTATACACCAAAAATGTGAGTGGGGAAAAATGACGAGCATACTCCCTTGATATTGAATGTCTGCATCGGATACCACGCCCTCAAAATGTTTCCTTTGTCACTATTTCAGCGATCAGAAGAATTTTCTGTGGTGAGATTCTGCAGAATTCTTTATACATCTAACATTTAATAACATTTATCTGCATTTGTACATGCGGTATGGCCTACGATCATGCACGATTTTTATTTTGTAATCAGTACACTCTCATAAAGGAATTCTATCAAAATATCAGCATCAAACTGATGTCCAACTCGGTACAAAACTTGTGATATATTAAGTTGTTGAAAAAAACTTTGAAGAGGTGAAGAAAAACTAATAAAGATAATTTCTTGGAGGAAATAAAAACGCTGAAAGAACACAGCATTCTAACAGTGTCTCCAAAAAGACGAGCATTTCGATTTGGCCGATTTTCTGTTTGTCGTGCCTTCTATCTCTTAGTGAAGTGTTGCTCAGTGTCGCGCCCAACCCGTTTAGGATCGGACCTACCCTCTCAGGAACTCAGGAACTCAAAGAGAAAAGTTAGCACCACAAAGAAAATTTTATTTACTAATTGGCAACACATAACAAGCAAGAAAAATATATGGGCAAAAGAACAGGGATAAGTGATGATACGAGGGATGAAGTGAAAGTGATTAGAATAAAATGAATGCTGGAGGTGACAACCGGAACTGCTGCTCAGCCGCAATAATAACAGTGATGACGAACGGATGGCAATGGCAAGATAATATGATAATGACTGCAGGGGAGATGAGAGAGTGTCAAATTACAACATCCAAATAGCAATGCCAGTACATACATCAACAATACACCAATGGAACGCCTAATGCGTGCAACTTCAGAAGAGCATAAAAACTTATTTAGGAAACTGGCACCGCTTAATGGTTGATTTGTAATAGACTGGCCAGTATAAGGTAACCTGATCACACACTATACGACTAACGAAGATCACGTAGAAGTGGCTCCTACCCCGTAGCGCACTCACAAACTGCTGATGTCACTAGGATAAGCACAGACGATGGGATGATGGTCTCCCTGAAGATCTCCAATAAAGCCACCAAAACCAGCGCGCTTACCTAACACTGGTACACCCTCACCTGGAGTATTGCTCATCAGTGTGGAGTCTGTACAAAGCAGGCCAGAAGAAAAAAAATCGAAATGGAGCAAAGAAGAGCAGCCCGAAGCACGAAGAAACAGGCAGAGGCTAACCTTCATGTACAAGATCGTCAATGGCGCTGCTGGGACATACCCCCTGACAAATTCCTCTGACCCATACAAGTACAGCTTTTTCCCATCAACCATCCCAGCCTGGAACTCCCTGCCTGCAACAGCAGCAGAGGCTCCGTCCTTGGTATCATTCAAGAGGGAGCTGAACAAAAAATCCCAGCCTCGATCCCTATCCCCAACTAGCCGAACGGTAAATGAAGGGCAGGGTTGTGCCAGTCCAGGTCATGACCTGGGGGTCGCCACGATTACCAGGTAAAGTCCTCCCCAGATGCTAATTAGGCTAGTTGAGTTCCCCCCCCCCCCCTTTTTTTTTTTTTTTTTGCCTGCCGCAACGCGCTGCCATGGAGCTGAACTCAGGGGTATGCGGTTGGGGGTACTAAGACGGCATCTCTTTAGCTATCTTTTCGTTGTTCCTATTAGTTTCTTGTTTATTTCATCTTACGTGTCTGTGCACACAGGTCAATAATAATCAACAGTGACAGCTGACCTACAAATTGGAAGATTGAAGATCCCCTGACCACCCCTTACCGCCAAGCTGGAGCCCAGACGTAGGAGAGGTAGCCAAGAGGGAAATATGTAAGTAAAGATTCTCCATTCCCGGATGATGATCTCCCCTGACTGCTCGTACTGTAAACGTAGAACGGTAATGAAGGGCACAATCAAGAGAGGGCGATGGATGATGGATGGATGACCGTTTCTGATGCGATGAGTTCCCCTCGCCACCCTTAACCGCTGACAGTAGAGCAGTATCGCAGTGAGGGCGAGGCTAGGGGAAATGATGATGAAGACGTGAAGATATTCTAACTAATAACTTACCTAAATACATTAAAAAAAAAAATTTTAACTTAATTCAATATGCGGATGACATCTGCTTATGGTTGAACGCCACATTAAAAAAAAACACATCTACAAGATCTGTTAATTACATTAGAAGAATATATCAAAAAGAGTTAGACAAACATTGCGAATTTCATGTCTGATAATGGCTTATGCCTGTCGGCTGCTGAAAATCCCGTATGATGTTACTTGATGCAGGTGGGTCTGCTCACAATACTCCTAACTTCAAAGTGCATAATACTACATTGAGCTACACTTCTGAGATTAAATTCCTTGGTGTGCATCTTATGTCAAATCTTTCTTGGAACTTTCACTTGGACCATGTAATAAACCAAGCGAGAAAATCTCTTAATCTGCTCAAAGTTATGAGTAAAAAAAAAAGTTGGGGCCAGGAAACAAAAGTTTAATACATCTTTCTTCTGCTGCAGTAGATCCAAATTGTATGCACAAGAGGTCTTTTTTTTTTAGTGCTCCTAAGTACTTATTAAAAAAAGCTTCAGTGTATAGACTCCAAGGCATTCAGATTAGCCCTTGGTGTTCCATTTCAAGCGTCAGCTTGAGGAACGTACCATGAAGCTGGTGTCTTACCTCTTGATGACCATCGCGAACTAGCCTGCGCTAAGTACATTCTTCGCTGCTCGACTATTCAAAGTGCTAATCAAACGGAACTGGGATATGAGGTCTGATGTAGATTTTCCTAAACGTGTTAAAAACATTCGAGCCACTAAAACGATACTAACATATTCTTCTCACTTGTTGACAAAATCAGGTATCAATCATGAAAAGCTTGATGTGCGTTTTCCCATAAGTCCCATACCAAACTGGGAGCTCTTCAAACCAAAATTTGATTATAACTATACTACTATATCTAAAACTGATAACATTAATATTCTAGCTTGTGAAGCAAAATCACATATCAATGATTGTTATCGTCACTTCGTAAAAGTCTATACTGATGGGTCTTTATCAAACAATAACGCTGGTTGTGGCTTTGTCATACCATTTTTAAAAAATTGAGAAGTCCTTTCATCTTGGACAAATCTATCTATTTTTACAGCCGAAACTAATAGCAATATTAATGGCCGCAGAGTACATACATGATTTCTCATTTGACTTTTATGGTATTCTCTTCTGTGTAGATTGTAAGTCTGTTCTTCAAGCTTTAGAATCTACAAATTCAAAACATCGTGCTGAAATCATATCAGAAATTAGAATACTTATTCACAACCTTATGTCAAGAGGTCTAACAGTTAATTTTTGTTGGGTTCCTTCCCATTGCTTCATATCCGGAAATGAATGGGCTGACAGGATTGCTCGAGCAGGTGCAAACAATTCTGACAATACGGTTACTATTCATATTCCCTTGAGCTTACATGAAGGATATTCTCTCTTACAAAGAGCCTCTTTTGAAAAAAATTGAGGAATACTACAAAGAAAGTGTTCTCCCCCGAATACAAAAACCCGACTCTTCTATACTTTGTTGCACAAACTCTCGAGCAAGTAATCTTTTAAAAAGGGTTTCCCTCAGTAAATCCAGTAAACCGTAATACAAACATAGGATCATATCCAAGACACAGTAAACAACTTCTTTCCTTATTATTTCGGTTAAAGATAAATGCATTCAGAACAAAATATGTCAAGAATATTCGATGTGCTGCTTGCGGCGTCAGTGATAATTGTACAACAACACACGTTCTATACTTTTGCCCCTACTTTGATTCCGATTTGTCAGAATTTAGAAAGGATGCTTCAAAGTGCATATTCCAGGATACCATGTCTCTCTTAAATTTTGTACGAATTCTTATGTTAAGCCCAGTGGGTCAATCCTGTAATTGCTGTTTCATGATCTTATTTTCCACTGTTGTTTGTTTTTACTCTCGATGTCTTTTTTTTTTTTTACAGTTTAATGCTTACTTAGAGTTTCTCCCCCCAGTCTGATGAGCCATGTAGCCCAGCACAGAGAAGATGGCGAATCCCCCAAACACACTGGTCCCCCTCGCTCATGAAGCACAGGAGAAGAGCATCCCTGACACCCAGCAACCACATGACATGAATCAGAAAATGAGCATATGAAGACAGACTGTTCTATGAAAACCTTCCAGCCACACACACACAGAGATTAAAAAAGACCTCAAAGCACAGCGCGATAACGCCTCACACAGGGCAAAACAAAAGGAAAAAAAAAATATGATGTAACTTTTAAAAGTTAAAAATCGATGTTAAATCGGAACAAGTCAAAATCCTGATATGGGACCTTCTGATCGGCTAGGCTTTTAAGCGAGAAGATTTGATTTGAAACACATCCACGCACATACTTTTACCATTTGGAATCAGTATTTGCATCGGTTCAATGATGTTATAGAGAAAAACATGATATGAATGTAGATTAAAAAAAAAAAAATTAGACACACACGTAAATTTAGAGGCTTCATCCAGGATAGAGAAAAAAACGAAATACGACATCAACCATTAATAATATTACTCACTTTAACAACTAAAAGGTGAGTAAACGTGTTCAAATTTTCATGGCAGCCGTTTCACACGTTGAAAACCGTTAAAAGCACACACACACACACACACACACACACACACACACACACACACACACACACACAACACACACACACGAAAGGTTGATCCTTGCATGATTGTAGATATGAACAAAGGTAAACACAAGTAAAACAATTTGATTTTTTTTTTTTTTACTCACATGTAACGAATAAACATAACCCGAAGAGGGAGGTCAAATAGATCAATGGAAAGGGAGAGAACCATGCAGCTCCAAGAAGAAACAAGAGCGCTCATTGAACGAATACAGTAGCGAACCTTATGAGACCTTAACACTGCGAAACGACTGTCGTTTACTGGTCCTACTGACTCCCACTGGTGGAACAATAAAACGCACGGAGCATTCTCTAGCGAATGAAACGTTTTTTTTTTTTAACCCCCCTTCCTCATAATCACAAGTCTGTCTTTACTTTTAAATTGATGTATTTTAACTGGGACAGATTTTTATATTTCCTACATTACCCGTCCGCAATGAAAAGCATATGGGCCAAGGTATTGTCATTTCTATTTTTGCATGTCCTTCATCAGCCCTACAGCCCTCTGAACCTCTGGAACTGCGTCCAGTGTTCTAGACTTTGGAGTTTTTCTAAAAGTAATTTTCAGTCTTTGTGAGTTTTAATCTACAATTACCCCCCCCCCCCTCCTCCCCAGCTACGTTTTTTTTTTACACTTCTACCATCGGATTTTCACACAAACTGTAGTCAACTATTTCATATTAAGTTCTTCGCTCTTCATGTACGGCTTTTGTTTTGTTCCTTGGAGACAATTTTGATGCATCCAGGAGAGTCTGTTTGATTTTGAAAGTTTTTTTCTTTTTTTTTTTCCTTTTTTCTTTTTTTTTCTTCCTTTGCTTCAATTGAAGTGCTTCCTATCGACAGGTAACTAGGATCCAGTACCAAGCCTTAAGAGAGGGCACAGCCGTCTCTCGACGATTCTGCTGACTTCCAATTTGGAGGAACAGTAAAGAAAAGTATGGATAGAACATTCACAGAATACTCACCGGAAAATCACTTCTCATGGACTCTTCCATTTAAGAACAGGTTTGTCTTGGAAATGTTACGATGTTTAAACGTGAATTAATTTTAATGTTTTTTTTTTTACACTCCTTGTATGGAAATTACAGACACCTGGATGAAGGTTTGATTATCATTTCTATTTTTGTCTATCCTGCATCAACCCGTGGACCCTTTGAGCATACAGACTGGGTCCAGCGCTTACTTCCACACACACAACACCACACACACACACACACACACACACACACACACACACACACACACCCACACACACACACACACACACACACACACACACACACACACACAGAGTATGTAGAAATTTTCAGTAAAACGAAGCAAGGAGCCCGAGACTTTTCAAAGTCTATAAGCTCAGTAACTGTGGGGTCTGTCATTTTCATCTGTCATTGAAACATTCAAGTATGAGGCTGACCGATTTTCTATAATCTTTGCAGTGTTGCTGTTGATATTATACCGACATATTTGCCCTGATTGTGATGACACTTATTCTTCCTCTCAACTTAGATGCATAGCCTTCCTTCTCTTGATATCCGATTCTGCGATGTAGTGCTATGATAATGTGGCTTCAGTCTAATGGTTCATGTTTATTATGACACTGTGATCCATTTGTTTAATTTTTACCTTGCCAGCCTCTGTGTCTCCTGGTTTCTTTCTCGACGCCTGCATGTTCAGGGCTGTGGCTTAAAACCATGATTATGAGGGTTTCCAGTTGAAGACTGCACATTGCTCCACGCCAAACTGGACTTCCAATTAAATTTTCTACTTAAACTGTGAACTGTGGGACAGAGGTGGAGACGATGAGGTGGGAGTCAATGCCATTGAGAGGGCACGGAAAAGCAGACAGCAGAAAGAAGTCTGTAGAAAGCCCTCACTTCAGGCAGTTGTTGTTAAATTTGTTGTAGGAGGCAAATAGCAATCAGACCGCCGAACCCAGGCCCGAGAGAGTAGAACACCTGCAGCGCTGCCTCTATCCAGACCTGAAACAAAGTGTATTGCATTTTATATGTATTGTATTGCATTGTATTGTATTGTGTTGTATTGTATTGAATTGTATTGTGTTGCATTGTACTGTATTGTATAGTGTTGCGATCTGAGACGTCTTTGACACAACATGTTTCTTTGTGTAAAATTCGGATTGTTCCGTCCGGTGAGATAGCATTATCGTTGTAGCTTGCCCATGATTTGGATTTCCTTTCTTTCTTTCTATGTCTGCGTTTTTCGAAACATGTTTACAATTCAATCTTGAGTGTCACTTCAGAATTTTGGTTACAAGACTCTCCCTTATGTCTATGGGTTCATCTTCGTGCTCTCAGTGAATTCTGCTCACATGACCTCCGCTCATCGTCCACTCTGAACGTGTCCATTAAAACAAGAAGAGGTTGTTTGGTATTTAAACAAACGTTCCCGGCAGAGGTAATAGAAACAATGGGTAGCATGATAGCTGATTGTTCCTAGTTTAAAAACGTTTAATGTAGATGTTCAAAAATGAAAGAAATGTTGATAAGGTGAAGGAAAAGAAATGGGCACTATGATGAGTTCTGTCATCAGGAGAATAAGAAGGATAGACAGGGGAACAGGGGCAGGAGTTAAGAGGTAATGGGCGATGTGTGGACGGGGAGCCGGAGGTTAGATGTCCGAATGTTCACACGCCACCTCACTAGTCAACAATGCTTTAAGACTCATAGAAGCCACAGACATCTCTAGTCTGAAATGTAGAGGAAGGAAGGAAACTAACGCATGCAAATTGGCGCCCAACCACCCACTCCCCCCGCAAACACAGACAGACAGACAGACACACACACACACACACACACACACACACACACACACACAACACAGTTCTCGCTTTACAAAAGAGCAAGGAGACGTAGAAATCTAAGATGGCGCTATATTCAGCATCATCTGTTTGGGATCAGAGAAAAAGAACATGATTCTTTGTTGAAGAAATTCAGCCCACTTCAGCCACAAATGCAGATATCTTATCTGATTTCGGAATCAAAATAAAACAAATTACCAATACCACGCTTGCAAAATGTCATCTTCTTCTCCTTCATTTAAATAAATCGGAATAGTCTTAAAATAAATTTATTCAGATACAGATTTGTAATTCATAACAATTTGTTGCAGATGGTGCCGAGCTTATTGCAGAGAACAACCCTAGTAATACACTGTGACGCACAGACATACGCTAACTGACGGGTATTTTCCCCAGTATCTCCACCGTTCCATTTGAAAGACTCACTCACCGTAGGGTCCAGGAGACGCTCAAAGTCCGGGGTGATGTAGAAGAGGATACCATCCACCGAACCAGGCAAGGTGACCCCCCGCACCAGAAGCACGGTCAGCAAAAATGTATGGAGCTGTGACCGTCACGTAGACCACCTGTCAAAACAATCAGACATGGAATCAAACTGTGACCGTCACGTAGACCACCTGTCAAACAATCAGACATGGAATCAAACTGTGACCGTCACGTAGACCACCTGTCAAAACAATCAGACATGGAATCAAAATCTACAATAAGTCAGCCCTCAAGCAGAAGCAGAACGAGAATCAATGTTACAGAAATTAGATTTAGGATCGTAATCATGCTCGAATTTAAGGGGGGGGATCAGAAAGACGAGGAGAGTGGACGACACACTGACCACACCGCCAGATACCACACCACGTGACCAAGTTCGTTGAAAACCCGCTGGAAAACTTGCAGGACAGTATGTCTGAAAAACAAAATCAAGCAAAAAACATGTCAGTCCGTTGAGAAACAGGTTTCCGTGTCACGAGCCCACTATCCTCCCTCCCCCACCACCTCAGCTCAAACCCCCCCCCCCGCGCCCCACCCCCCCCCCGCCCCCCACCCCCCCCACCCCCCCACCACACCGCCACACCCCCTGCCGAGGACACGACCAAGAGCAAGCGGGAGCGACCCCACCCCCCCCCACACCCACTCCCACTCTCTCTCTCTGGCTCTCTCTATCTCTCTCTCTCTCCACACACAAAAAATACAAATGAGTGAAACATGACAGGCAAGGCATAAGACTGGCTGATGATCTTCCGTAATAGACTCAAATGTATATGACATTGCACAAACATGTTTCATAGTAGTGTACAGATTTATTGCTTGAATTTCCAGTTTAAAAAAAAAAAGGATCTTTGCAACCATCTCAACTCCAACGGGAAAGGTGTGCACACAGAACAAATGATTGATGTAAACTGTCATTCTCTTACAAAGACAACGGCAAACCAGTAGTCCTAAACCTGACTAGACTCACGTGACCCCCTTCCCCTCCCCTCACTCCATGCTCTCCACCACAGCCACCAGCATACATCCAGAAATGACCGTTTCCATTCTGGAATCATTTGCCCAGTGATGGAGTGCACGAACAAACAGATAAACAAACGAATGAACAAACAAACAACCACACAACACCACAAACAAAGGCCCACCTGCCCGACAGAGAATCTATCCTTGTATCGTAAAAGTATCTTTAAAGACGTTTGAACAATTATTTTTCCATACCTGATAGAAATAACAAAACAAGGTGTACAACATTCACCACGCATAGAAAAGTGGGGAACATACCGAGAATTGCCGAAAAAAAACTAAGTGTAGGTTCAAACATTTTATACACTATTAACTGTGAATATGTTCGCTCAAAATTCTTAACTTTCTGAATAAAAAGTGCACATTCCTTCTTTTGTTTCTACTTACAAAAACAAATCATCCGCAAATCGTTTCATTGCGCGACAATAACAAAGACTGTAAAATAAATAGTAGGGAGATGTGAATAGGTCAAATATTTATAACATCCATTCTCATAACTAATAAACTTGAAAGGGCTAATGTCTTTTTTTTTTTTAAAGAAAAATATTGTCAATGTATTAAATTTTGAGCCCCAATAAACTTCACAAAACGATTTTCTTTAAATAAATGTAGAATTCAAGCTTAAATCAACATAATATAAAATTACGAAATTAGAATTACAATAAAACACGGTTGAAAATTAAGTTCCATGAGATTCATTTCAGCAGCTGATTGTACTCGTGAGAAAACGAGTCTGTCACTATATACAGAATCAAAATTTCAAAAAACGAGATAAACACCATGTTTTGATACTGGGATATATGTAGACGTATAGATAATCTTCTGGCTCAAGACGCCTTCAGCTCCATACTCTGCCTACTTGTCACTGCTCCTACCCCTGCTTAACAATCCCCTGTCCACTGTCCCCCTAGTCGATATTCCATCTGATCTTCACCCCCTGCCCACAAACACTTGTTCTGTGGAAGGGGGGTACGAAAGGAAATATTTCCAATACCACTGCTAAAAGACCACGAGCGCGGGCACACTAAGACACACATGCCGTTAGTCAAGTAGAGAGAGTATCGGGTAGGGGAAGTACTGAACTGGGGAAGTTTTGAACTGGGGAAGTACTGAACTGGGGAAGTTTTGAACTGGGGAAGTTTTGAACTGAGGAAGTACTGAACTGGGGAAGTTTTGAACTGGGAAGTACTGAACTGGGGAAGTTTTGAACTGGGGAAGTACTGAACTGGGAAATACTGAACTGGGGAAGTTTTTTGAACTGGGAAGTTTGAACTGGGGAAGTTCAAAAAACTGGGGAAGTTTTGGGGAAGTTTTGAACTGGGGAAGTATTGGGCTTGTTTGGGAAGCATTGAGTGGGTGAAGTTTTGAGCTGGAGAAGTATTGAACGGAGAAGTAGTGAACTGGAGAAGTATTATTGAACTGGGGAAGTATTGAATTGGGGAAGCACTGAGCTAGAAGACCAAGACAGTGCGTATGGGATGGAAATTAGCCCAGAAAAGAAAAAAGGTGATGGAGAACAGCAGCAGCAATGAGACCAGACCGCAAACATCGCAATGAACGGACAAAAGCAGGAAGAGGTGGAAGCGTTCAAATGCCTCCACACTAACGAAGACGGTCGCTGTACAATAGAAATCAAGGTCAGATTAGCTCCTGCCACATCAGCCATGGCAAAGCTCACAAAGCTGTAGAATAGTAAACATGATTAGCTGGAAAAAAAAAAAACTCAAGCTATACAAAGCACTCGTCCTCTTAGTCTTCCTGTACGAGTGTGAGAGCTGGCCCTTGACGGCACGGTTGAAGAGGAGGATCCAAGCCTTTCAAATGAAGGCGTACAGAAGACTGCTCCACATCTCCAGGACACAGCACAGAACCAACGACTCTGTCCGAGAGCAAATGATCACACTGGCAGCACTACAGGAACCCCTCTTGGCTACGATCAAGAGAAGAAAGATGATGTGGTTTGGTCACGTGACACGGCACGACCTCGCTGGCAAAGACAATCCTGCAAGACACGCTTGAAGGAGGAAGGCACAGAGGCAGGCAGAGAAACAGCTGATCGGAAAACTTGATAGAAGGAAAACCCTCAAGCTGCCAAAACTACTGCGAGAAGCAGAGGACAGGCTGCTATGAAGAAGATCGACGGAGTCGTGCCTCACGTCCCCCCTACGACCACTTCAGTCACGGGATTGGGATGATAATGAATACAGTTCCCTTTGCAGCTGTATCAAACAAAAACTTAAAAGCGCCAAAAATAAACTAGATACATCTGTACTAAAAGCCTGACATTGTGAGATCAGCGTCATTCATTTCATCAACCTAGGATGATGACGAACATTTGGAATACGTCAGGGCTGAAAACGCGATACGTGACGAAAAAAAATTAAAGCGTAACTGACCCACATTTCTGGGGAAAATCGGAAGTAAGCTACATCCAGCCTTCCTCTGTTCTCGACTGACATGCATCTTATTCTTGCCCCTACTCTCAGTGCTCCCCTACTGCCTCTTGCAATGCATCTGACACGTGAATCCAAGTGGGCAGACCCTCTATTGTTTGTGTTACACCGCAACATTGTGAAAACACATTTAGCACAAGACCTTTCCATCATTTACAAACATTGCACACATCTGCTGTGATAATAGTACATTGCCATGATCAGTTATGAGTTGTTGAGGTGCTTAATCAGACACAATATTTACACTACGTTGGCCATCATGATTTTAGAGCTATGGCGAAATGCCTTGCTGGTCACATTAGAGTATTATTATGCTGTATGTAAGATCGTTGTGCATACAAAAGCGTACACTTGGTGCACCATCATCAGATTGTTGCTTAAAACACAATGCACAGCCAACTTCACTGCCAGAATTCTTCACCCGCTGTCATCGGTTTGGGTCCGGTGCCAGTGCCTAGGAGCCAAAAGAAAAAACGCTTTCAGCTTTGTCAGACAAGGGATGCAAGAATATGGGTGCCACACACACACACACACACACACACACACACACACGCACGCACGCACGCACGCACGCACACACACAACACACACACACCACACACACACACACACACACACACACACACCTCCCTACTCAACCCCTTTCAGCTACACACACTTTGCAAACAGCTTTATGTGAAATTGTATAGAAAAGCATATCTGCTGGTAGTGATCGAGGTCTAAACGAATACATTAGAGTTCCTTTGGTTTACCAAGCTGTGAATTGTTCAATAGATTTGTAGACTCTGGCTTTGAATCAAAAAGAATGGGTTACAGGGATAATTGTGCCATTTCATGAAGGAAAGGCTTACAGGTATGATTGCAATAGCTTCACGGGGATAAAGTTGTTGAGTTGAGTTCGTAAGCTGTTTCGCATCAGTTCTCCTATAAAAGGCTTAAGATTTTGCGGGGGAAAGAAAGAATGGGTTTCTTTCAGCAACGCAATCAAATTTACAAGTATGCGCAACATCGATTGACTTTTCGTTCTTATAGCGCGCTAAATTGATATGTATATGCCATCATAAAGCAAAAATGATGCTGAGCCCTTGTCGGCTGTAAACAGACATTCACATCTGTTTGGATATGAGCATTATGTCGTTAAATCATAAAGCAGTGGATTTCTGGAAAGATAATCGAGGTTGTATAAATATAAGAGACGACAACAATCGTGCGCGATTTCATTCATATCCATTTTTTGTTTCCTCTAAGTTTCAGAGGAACTGAGCATAGGTTAGAATCTTTTGACTTTTTCAGTGTTTCAAAAGAATATTCAAAAATCTTTTATTGATAATGGATTGTATTCTTCTATGTGACTTGACCGTATTTAAAAAAACTACATCACTTGCCCGTAACTTGTCCTCATGATACAAATATTTTGGATAATACCAGCACTGCTTTGTAGAAGGATGTTGACGATTTTTAAATGTTCTGCAGAAACGGAAACCTAAAGTTACTTCAACCAAAAGTGAAGTAGTCGTTTTCCACAGCAGAAATACATCAGTGATGTATCTACTTTGGGTAATCAGAAATTAGGGAATGATAATCCATTTGAATATATAGGTTCCTGAATTCAGTCGAACAGTTTTTTTTTTGTGCCAAAATGTAAACGTTGCTATAATCAAGCACTAAAGTTACTGTTCTCGACAGACATCTTGAAATCAAAACTTTGGCTTATGATATCTGTTTGTGGCTTTTCCTTTCTTTGGCTACACCGATGTCACTGCATGGCTATGAAGTTTGGGTTTGGAAATGTTGATGCATTGAAAAGTTGCTCGGAGATTTATATTTTTTTGTTCATGTTAAACAAAAAGATACTGACTACTATGGTTGATAAGAAACAGGTACCTACGATTTCAGTCCCAATGAAAGCAACAATGATCAGGTTCGGACTGGTATAGTAACACTTGCG
>JADBJO010008543.1:27500-32228 GCA_016801955.1 Conus betulinus
TCTGCCAGCGGATTCATCCTGAGTCATGCCATCCACTCCACTCGCTTTTTCGAGCGACATGCGGCTGCTTTTTGCCAGTTTTCATGTCGTTCATGCTGAAGAGGGCCAGGGAGAAGAAAGCCGCGCGCATCGCCATGTTGACACCGCGGAGCAGGCTGGACGGGTGTCACCCTTGGCCTGCTGCTCCTCACCTTACTGTTCTGGGGCGGTTTGCTGATGAGGTGCGGAGACGTGGAGCAGAACCCCGGACCAAGGACAGCCTGAGGCAGTCAAGACTGGGCAGCAGTGGACGGACGAGCCTGGACAGGACCGCGACATCCCAGGGCAGCGGGCAGTCATCACCTTCACCTCCCAGCAGCCTACCCTTGCTGATGTTGTGGAGATACTGCAGTCCATGAAAGTTCAGAACGCAACAACAAATAGTAAGCTTGATGAAGTGGAACGATGTGTGAAAGGACTGAGAGAAACAGTATGTTGAAATACAAAATGATATGTTGGACTTGAAAAAAAAGGTGGATGATTTGAAAAAAGAAAATCAAACTTTGTTACAGAAAAAACTCTGATCTGCTCTCTAGAGTTGAACAGTTAGAAAGAAAGACTGACGACCTTGAGGGCAGATCCAAAAGGAATAATCTAATATTTTATGGAATAGATAGAGAACAAAACGAATCCAATGAACAATGTGCAACCAAATTACGTGACGTCATTGCTAATAAGCTGGACATAAGCAGTGACATCCAATTTGACAGGGTCCATCGTTTGAACAACAAACCAGATTCCCCGTTGATCGCAAGATGCACATTTTATAAAGACAAAGTGCACATTCTCAGTGTGAAAAAGAAATTGCAGGGTACCAGAATTTTCGTAGGAGAAGATTTCTCCTTCCGAGTGAGGGAGATAAGACGCAAACTGTCTCCCCACCTGAAAAAAAGCCAGAAATGATGGGAAGAGGGCCACGATGGTGTTTGACCACCTACTCATTGATGGTCAGAAGTATTTCCTTGGCGAGGGGGACAGTTTGCGTGAATCCAGATAGGATTTTGGCCGGCCATTTTCTGGACTTAATTTTCCTTTTGATAAGAACACGAGAGGTAACAAATGTAACCCAACACCGTCTGTAAGCTCACCTGTTCGTCATGTCAGTGACACGCTTGAACTCAGCGATGTTATTCAGGACAGCAAGGCCGTGCCGTGTCGTGACAGCGTGAGTGAGCACGTGCAACACACACCGAGCGCAAAACCAAAACGTGTTTCTTTCTTGTTGTGGAACGTAAACGGATTGCTATCAAAAATATTTGACTCAGATTTCATTTCTTATGTTTGTCAGTTCGATTTTGTTTGTTTAGTTGTTGAGACATTTATCGAGGACTGTCAGTTGGACTTATTCATCGGGTACAGACTATTTTGTAAACCTGCCGTTAAATTTACTAAACATGGTAGACGATCGGGAGGACTTGTTTGTTTAGTAAGGAATGATCTTTTTCCCGTACATTAAAAGTATTGATATGGATCATGTTAATTGTTGCATGTTTTTGATCAGTAAAGAGTTATTTGGATTAGGTAAAGATATTCTGTATGTTTGTACATATATACCACCAGAAGGATCTCCATTTTACACTTATTTTGATATTGACAATGGAATTAGTATGCTTGAAGAGTGTTTAACCGATGTTCTGTTGCAGAATGACGTGTATGTTATTTTAAATGGAGATTTGAATAGCAGAACAGCTAATGTTTCTCAAGATTATATTGTACAAAATACGTTTGATCCACAGTTCAAGAATTTGCCCTATAATATGATTCGACATTCAAATGACTGTACTTTGAACAACTATGGTAAATTATTATTGAACATGTGCACTGCGTTAGATCTGAGCATTTTAAATGGCATGTGCAAAGGCGACTATGAAGGTTGCTACACATTTATATCTGACTCAGGAAGTAGTGTCACAGACTATTTTGTACTTTCACGTGAACTTTTTATGATTTTGTTTGATTCTTGTGAATTATCTATAGCTGACCGTATGGATTCCGACCATTTACCAGTGACAGCATGTGTTGTTCTTGCCAAGGAATGTTCACCTGATATTTGTTTGCAAAAAGAGAAATTTTGTCATACACAAACTTGTATGGGACGAAAAGTGTGCAGCTACATATACCAGTATTTTGTGCAGTGAAGAAATACACACAAAAATTGATCTTGCAATTGATTTGATTGATGTTAACGTAAATACTGCTCTTAAAGTTTTTAATGATTGTATAAGAGAAAGTGCTGAATCCATGAAAACATGCGTATCATTTAACAACAATGGAAGTTCATGTAAATGGTTTGATGTAGAATGTAAATTTTGTAAAAGAAACACTAGAAGATTGTTACAGATATTTCGTCGTTCAGTAAAATTAGAAAAGAAAGCAGAAGTAATAGCTGAAATGAAAAATGAATATGTAATTGCTAGACGTGAATATAAGAATTTACTAAAGCGGAAGAGGAAACAATTTAACAAAGCTTTACTAGATAACTGGTAACGACAGTGGGAAACCAAAAAGATTTTGGGACGTTGTTCATAACGCGTCCTTCAAAAGAAAAACAGCCTAGAAATAATATATCAGTCGACTCCTGGTTTCAACACTTTAAAGCCTTGCTGGAAACGGATGCTGACAACACAGTAAATGAGTATTCAGCTGAAGTTGAAATGGAAGGCTATATGAATCGTCCGATCTCTAAAGATGAAATATTGCTAGCACTTAGAAAATTAAAAAACCATAAAGCAGCTGGTCCCGATGGCATTATTGCCGAGCTTTTTAAGAACTCGAATGATCAAGTTGTATACTTCCTTCTAAAACTGTTTAATAACCTATTTGATAATAGTGTGTTTCCTGAGAACTGGTTCGAATCTGTTATTCAACCTATTTTCAAGAAGGGTGATATCAATGATCCCAACAATTATAGAGGAATTTCCTTGAGCGATGTTAGTAGTAAATTATTTGGTATAGTGATAAACAATAGACTGCAAGAATGGGTGGATGAACACAATATCACAGGTGATTATCAAGCTGGATTTAAGAGAGGATACTCAACAGTCGACCATATGTTTTCTTTACTAGCTCTCGTACAGAAACAGTTTTGTTATAATCGAAAATTGTATGTTGCATTTATTGATTTCGAAAAAGCTTTTGACACGATAAATCGAAATATTCTTTGGCAAATTCTCTTAAAAAATGGCATTAAAGGCAAATTATTCAGATGTATTAAAAGCATGTACAATGATGTCAAGGCAGAGTACGATGTGGTTCTACGTTAACTGATTACATTGCCTGCACATCAGGATTAAGGCAAGGAGATGCTTGCAGCCCTGTTCTGTTTTCTCTTTTCATTAACGAACTGGCGGTTGAAGTAATTAATAAAGGAAGACATGGCGCTCGATTTTCACTAGATGCATTCGAATTATTTATTCTGTTGTTGGCTGACGATGTTATTTTGATGGCAGAGACAGTTACAGGTCTGCAAACACAACTGAACAGCTTACAACATGCCGCTGCATCTCTTCAACTTAAAGTTAATATGACTAAAAGCAACATCATAGTATTTCGGAAGGGTGGATATTTGAGTGTGAGAGAAAAATGGGTTGTATAACGGTGAAAGAATGCCTGTAGTTAATGCGTATAAATATTTAGGAATTTTCTTCTCTACGCGCTTGAGCTTCACTGCTGCATGCAAAGACCTTGCAAGCAGAGCGAAGAATGCTTTGATTTATCTTCTTAAAAGGTTACACATGTTAGATAACAACTCTTTTAGTTTATTTATGAAATTGTTTGATTCTCAGATACAGCCAGTTGTGCAGTATGGCTCTGAATTATGGGGCCTAGACATTGCTGTTGTCCATTGTGAATCAGTCCATTTATTTGCGTTGAAGAAATTTTAGGAGTAGACAGGCGAACACCCAATGACCTTGTTTATGGTGAAACAAATCGCTATCCAATATATATAAATTCTGCTGTTAAGTGTATTCGCTACTGGCTTAAGCTGATACAAATGGAGAATCACAGGATTCCACGCAAAGCTATGACATGTTATTTGACCTTGATGCAAAAGGTAAGAAAAAAAATTGGGTAACAAATGTACGCTTATGTTTGTTTAATATGGATTTGGATTCGTTTGGGCAAATCAAGGCGTTGGAAATGTTCATGATTTCATATGTTGTTTCAAGCAAAGGATGATTGATTGTAGGTGGCAGACTTGGTCCGATCATATTCAAACTAGTGATAGATTCAACTTGTATAGAGCTTTTTGCAGTGACCACAGTTTAAAACCTTACTTACATTTAGATATCGATAGACACTTAAAATATATTACGACTAGATTTAGGCTCGGGATTTCTGAGCTGGCATTACATCGCTTCCGACACAAAACGTCTATGTTCAACGATTTAATCTGCCCCTTATGTACTGAAAGCGAAGAAAGTGAGGTGCATTTTGTTCTTTGTTGCCCAGCTCTTAAACATATACGCGAAACTTTAATTAAGCCTAAATATTATAGACATCTTCACTGTTTAAACTGAGTTTGCTAATGTCATCGACCAAACCTGAAGATGTGCGTAGTCTTTCTTTGTTTTTGTATAAAGGATTCAAAATGAGAGATGTTGTGACTTCTTGAAAGGTACATGAACACATTTATATCATCGTCAACTTGTATTTTGAATTTGTTATATATCTTCATTCAGTTACATA
>JADBJO010008543.1:43001-48001 GCA_016801955.1 Conus betulinus
CCCCCCCACCCCCCACCCCAATCCCTCCCCCCACCCCTATTCCCCGACCCCCACCCTCACATCCTTCCTGCCCTTCCCCCGCCTGATGGGACGTCTGGATGCTCTATACTCACATTGCACTCGCAGAGTCAGGGTGGCGTTGATCTTCGCGTTCGGGGCTCCACACGCGACACGCCCACTGTGTTTGCACTCTGCGTGCTGGATGACGTAATCCATATGACGTAATGCTCACCGCCACAGTTTGAAGCAGCACGCCTCTCGATCGCGTTCAGGTCAAGGCCGTTTAGGGTCAGCTGCGCGTCTCTGGCGGATAGTCCTTCCAGCCAGGAGCAGGAGATGGTGACTGTCGTGTTCACGTCCACCTCTATGACACCAGCCTCGGTAGAAGTCTCAGAAGTAGTAGCAGAAGCAGTAGTATCAGAGCAGCAGCAGCAGCAGTAGTATCTGAAGCAGCAGCAGTAGTAGTATCTGAAGCAGCAGCAGCAGCAGTAGTATCAGAAGCAGCAGCAGCAGTAGTATCAGCAGAAGCATCAGCAGCAGTAGTATCAGCAGAAGCAGCAGCAGCAGCAGACCGGGTGATGGCAGCCCGGGGAGTGGACGAGGGGTTCTGCTGCATTAGGGGGGTGGGTGGTGGAGGTGGTGGTGGGTCACATCGTCTTTAGAGCTGACGGTCAACTGTGTGATTTGTGGACGCCTCGCTCTGATGTCTTAATAAACATTTAAAAAAAAAAAAAAAAAAAAAAAAACAACTTACAAACAAAAGATTGACCCACACGTCAAAAAAAAAAAAAGAAAAGAAAGAAAAGAAAGAAAGAAAGAAAAAAAAAAACCCGTAGAACCTGAATTTGTGTAATCTTGCTCCTTTATACGCTACTGTAAAACATGCACATTGGGACACACGGTCCTGATGCACGGGGTGTAAGCATGCGCTGGCAGCACTGAACATGCGCACGCACACGCAGGCAGTCGCATATGCACACTCACTTACACGCCCATCACTACCACCACCATCACCCCAAGCTCTTCACACTACCTTATCCCATGCACGTGCAGGGAGGAAGGAGTTGGGAATGGATTCCACATGGCCTGGGGTGTGGCTGTGTATGTGTCTGGGGAGTAGGAGGAAGGTATGATGGAGGGGTCATTTCTCTCTCTCTCTCTCTCTCTCTCTCTCTCTCTCTCTCTCTCTCTCTCTCTCTCTCTCTCTCTCTCTCTTTTTGTTGTTGTTGTTGTTGTTGTTGTTGATCCACCTGGTATACCATTTGGAAAGCAATTCTTATACATCAAATTTCAGTACAAATCTTAAATAAATGTCAGCGAACCGCCCAGAGAAACGTGGGCAAACGAGTCACAAGACAAATTTCAGAGGCTGTTATTTGCTTTTGGTGTGTTTATTTGTTTGTTGTGTTTTTGTGTTTGCGAGTTTGAACATGTTTATGGTTAACATGCAAAATCACACAGAAAAAAAAAAAAAAAAAAAAAAAAAAAAGCCTGCTACCATGCACAGTTATCGAACTTAGCAAACACAGAGACTCGGAACAAAGCAGTTGCGAAATACTCACATGGAGAGATAGATATACTGTTATTAAATACATTTTCGAACTTTGATTTTTTTTTTTTTTGTAACCATTCGTCGTCAGGTTTTTTTTTTTGTTTTGTTTTGTTTTGTTTTTGTTTTGTTTTTTTTTTTTTTTTTACATTGCTCATTGGTGGTCTCAGTGACTCTCTGGAAATTTTTTTTTCCCCATAGAAGAATGTTTAATGGTGTCTATCTCCTCTTCATCCCAACATTTTTGTGGGAATTGAAGAAAAGTTTGTTGTTATACTCCATCCTGACATTTCAGTGGGCAATGGAAGGATGTGTGTCGGTGTCTCCTCTCCATCCTGACTTTCCAGTGGGCAATTGAAGGGATGTGTGTCGGTGTCTGTTCTCCATCCTGACTTTCCAGTGGGCAATGGAAGGATGTGTGTCGGTGTATATTCTCCATCCTGACTTTCCAGTGGGCAATGGAAGGATGTGTGTCGGTGTCTGTCTCCATCCAAACATTTCTGTGGGAATTGAAGAGATGTTTATCTCCTGTCTATCCTAACATTCCAGTAGGCAATAGGGGATCGTTTGCAGGTGTCTATCTCCTGTCTAACCTGACATTCCAGTAGGCAATAGGGGATTGTTTGCAGGTGTCTATCTCCTGTCTAACCTGACATTCCAGTAGGCAATAGGGGATTGTTTGCAGGTGTCTATCTCCTGTCTATCCTAACATTCCAGTAGGCAATAGGGGATTGTTTGCAGGTGTCTATCTCCTGTCTATCCTGACATTTCAGTGAGTGATTGAGGAATGTTTGCAGGTGTCTGTGTCTTCTCCTGTATTCAAAATAGGAAGAGGTAGCAAAACTTCTTTCTACACGTGATTCGACCGTTGAATGTGGAATTTGTGTTTGTCTGCCTTGTTGTGCATGACATGACAGACGGCCATGGAGATCTATGACTATCCCCAAGTATCCTGTACAGTATCCTACCTTCTTTTGTCATAAAGCAGTTATGATCATGGAGAGAGACCAGGTCTACTGTTGGAATATGGAAGCCACGACATACACTGTATGATGATGATACTGTACAGTTACGTCAGTACTATACTCTGAATAACTAGGGCACAACATATAGTGTGGGATAACAATAACGATTTCGAGTTTTCATACTTGTTCTGTGAGCTCAAAGTCTTATCGTGCACGTTATTTGCAGATGAACAACCTCGAGGACATTTGGAACACACTGGACATTGATTTCAGTCAGGTTGTTCAATTATTTGTCATTCTCTCGATGGACACTGGTTGCGAACTGAAACTGGCTTATCTTTTTCTCCCTTCATCCTCCCCCTTTGCAGACTATAAGCTTGCTGAAGGTTCATTTTGAGAAGCATTCATTATTCCCCACTCACCCACTCAAGCACATACTGTCAGTTAGGCAGAATCATCTACCACTGCAGATATGAAGGCTTATCACCCCCCTATTTCTACAATCTAAGACATAAGAGCAAGCTTTGTTAATAATTCAATATTTCTTGCAGTCATTGCAACACCAGCTGCTCTGTAAGTGCTGGAATGGTGCTCGGTACTTATCCTTGGAATTAATTAGTTTAATTTTAATTTAGTCCCTTGAGGATTCATTCCAAGAACTGGCCCTCAGCACTTGTGTCTTAAGAGGTTATCTTTTTATATTTTTCTACTTTTCACAAGAATATGTAGCTTGTTTCGCTCGTTCATGATTTTTCTTTTGCTTCTTAGGTGGCACCTTTGGTTGGTTGTTTTTTTTTTTTGAAAACTCAACAAACATATTACGGTATTGCACACCAGCCTTTTTCTGGGATAGCATTCTTCTAAAACCAAAAGGCAGAAGAGAGTCAAATTACAAGTTTCCGCGGTCGCTGAGGAGAAAAATCAGCAGAAACAATCAGGTTTCGAAATACCGGTATCTGACCAGGAGTTATATGTTAGTGAGCTTCCTCCCCATTGGAGAATGTCTCCCCCTTTGGAGACTATAAGCTTGCTGAAGATTCATTTTGAGAAACATTAATTATTCCCCACTCACCCACTCAAGCACATACTGTCAGGCAGAATTATCTACCACTGCAGATATGAAGGCTTATCACCCCCCTATTTCTACAATCTAAGACATAAGAGCAAGCTTTGTTATATAGAGAGAGACGCTTACACACACACATATACATGTATGTAATCATAATATGTAAATAATGCGTTATATACATATATAGGCCTAGTTATATATTTACTTGTATAATGCATTATTTGTGTAAACAATTAATTATATCTAAGACAGGAAAAAAGTAGACGTAAGAAGAGAGCCGTTCCCAAACCTTCCATTGTTGGTGAGCGTAACTGTCGCAATCTGAGGAACCTTCTGATGCCCAGCAAAACCACCAGCAGTGCAACATCAAGCGTCTGCCACAGATTCATTGGTACCAGGTTGCTTCAAATGCACAGCGAAACGATGTGTTCTCTGTGCAAGGAACACCTGGGGAAACGACCTCGTTCAAGAGTATTCGCACGGGTCACCAGTTCCAAATAAGGGACTCAACTACATGTAAAAGTACCAATCTAGTGTACCTGATCAACTGTGGACATTGCCAGGATGTACACAGTATGTTGGTGAGATGGGAAACAGCCTACAAACACGCTTCAGTGGTCATCGCTCTGACATTATCAGAAAGCAAGATACACTTGTAGCACGCCATTTCTGTGGACCTGGACACCAGCTGTCAGATTTGAAATGTTGTGTGATTGAACTCATAAAGACCACAGATGCACAGAAAAGAAAAGACAGAGAGAGGATGTGGAGACACAAGTTGAAGCCCAACTACCTTTTTGGTCTCAATGTGTGGGATTAGTTGGTTCAGCGAAGGGCAAAGTTCCCAGGGCAGATTGTTCACGTGAAACCAACTAATCTCACACATTGAGACTTCATCCAGGCATCACTATTTATCATACAGTAATGGGGGGGGGAGGGGGGGGGGGGGGGGGGGGGGGGGGATTAATGACGTAAAAAACACACATTACGTCAACTAGTTTTGACGCCAACTTCCATGGCCAGCTGAAGAAGGTTTGCTAAAACCAAAAGCGCTTCTATAAAATGCTTTGAAATGATTCATTTATCTACACAAGTAATTATTGAATACACAAACAATCCATTACAGGTCTAACTAAATCATTGTTTTACGTACACAGCAACTTACAGAGCAGCTTGGTGTTGCAATGACGGCAACACCATAATGGAATATATGATGGAATGGAATATATAATGGAATATACATGTGTGTGTGTGTGTGTGTGTGTGTGTGTGTGTGTGTGAAATAACGTATTTACACTGTAGTGAATTGTTTACCTATATTAGGAATTACTTAGAAAGTTCCCTTCACTAAGGGTATTCGGCTGCCACACTATTTCCCACAGTCAAGTATATTTCATGCCCACTATGCCATAATCGG
>JADBJO010008543.1:53001-60501 GCA_016801955.1 Conus betulinus
TTTCCGAAAAAGAGGCTGGGCTTAATCTACATTGAGGTGGGCGACGTGCTAGTTGTCAACAGCTTGCTAGCGCCGACTACAAAGTGAGTGTGGATTTTTCTGATGTTGTGGAGGTAAGCTTTAGACGGGGGGGGTGAATGTTAGCATGCCATGTCAGTAGCAAATATGAAGCTTTGTTATGTTATGTCCTCTTCAGCCATGTCGTGTCAACTGATCAAATCATGTTCATGTCGAAGCCGGTAATCTTCAACTTTAGAATACTAAACTCAGGGGGGCTGTTTAGACGAAAAACAAACGGTGTCTTAGGCTCATCTCGATGCGCTAAATTGAATGGAACCCTCAGCTAAGCTGTACGACCACTCCTTTTCCCATGAAACTGCGACAAATACACAGTAAGCTGAGTACTCCTTCCCCACCTGCACGCCATTTTGAGCATGATCCAAAATTTAAAAAAAATATTACAACACGTGATCAGCAGTCAAAATGGCTTGCAGGTGGTTGCTCTGGCTGTGATCGGCTGTGCTTACTGTGTATTTGTCGCAGTTTCATGGGAAAGTAGTGGTCGTACAGCTTAGCTGAGGGTTCCAATTTGTCCCATCATTCAATGAAAAATAAGTTAACCTCAAGGTCATAAGCATGCTCAAGATATTTAAACATCGTAATCAAATAATACATCTATTAGCATGTTACCTTTGTCTATAAGATTTTTGAAAGCATTTAAATTAGGTGCACGTTTAATATTTGGTGCAAGTTGATTCCAATAAGGTGCAACTCGATTACTGAAAGTGAATTTTCTTCTGTTAGTACGGCTAAACTCAATGTGAATTTTATCAGTAGGTTTCTTGTTTTATCGAAGTTGGATAAAGTAAAAAATTTAGTAGGGTCAATATCATCAACATGATTAAACAATTTGTAGGCTTGAATCAGGTCACCCCGTAATCGTCGAGCTTTCAAAGATGGTAATTTCACTTTTCCAATCTATCTTGATATGGTAGGTCTTTCAATTCCTTTATCAATTTAGTAGCTCTCCTCTGTACTTTTTCTATTGCGGAAGACTGTCTTTTTAAAATATGGATACCAAACAATATTTCCATACTCAAGGATCGGCCTGACTAGGGCTTTATATAATTGAGAAAAGTATCTTTATTTAGAAAATCAAAAGAACGCCGTATGATTCCGATCACTTTATTTGCCTTATTTACAACATTGTACACATGATTATCAAAAAGTAAATTTTTATCAAAAATGACCCCCAAGTCTTTTCTTCTTCACATTTGGTTATAATAACTGTCTGAGTACCTTTTATTATAAATTTTAGTATCATCAGCAAAAATCTTACAGAAAACTGTGTAATGATTGAGGTAAATCATTTATAAAAATTGTGAATAATACAGGGCCAAGAATACTACCTTGCGGAATTCCACTCTTCACCAATGTTTTACTAGAATAGGTAGCCCCCACTTTAACTCGCTGAGTTCTATTCTTTAAAAAATCCCTGATCCAATTTAAAACATGGCCTGAAATTCATAAGAACCTAATTTTATTAATTTTATTTCAACTTAGCGCATCGAGGTGAGCCTAACACACCTTATTGTTTTTTTCGTCTAAACAGCCCCCCTGAGTTTAGAATACTCAACTTTAGAATACTAAACTCAGGGGGGGGGGGGGGGGGGGGGGGGGGGGTTTAGACGAAAAACAAAAGGTGTCTTAGGCTCACCTCGATGCGCTAAGTTGAATGGAACCCTCAGCTAAGTTGAGTTTAATCCCTGTGACAGATCATACTTGAATTGATTTTCCGGTCAGCTTTGATGTGGTGATCTTTATGATCAGTTTGACCAGAAAACTAATTGTTTGCTGCAGCCTTCCTATGGCCTTTGTGCTCGCCTTGGATTTGAACATCATCATAACTACCAGCCATTTCCTCATTTGTAGCAATTGTTCATTTGAATATCAGTACCATATGATTATTATTTTCTTCAGTAGTTTACAAACTGAAAACGTGAAAAATAAAGTGTAGAAAAAGAAAATAAGATTTATTTGTTACACTGGCATATTTGAAAATGATTTATTTTCTAAATATGTTTTTAGTGAGAGGTGTTAGTATCTGATCCATCAGACTATTCTTTTACATGTTGCAAAGTCACTGTTAGCACCTATGGATTTGCATTGAACAACAAAACAGACAGAATAGAGGGGAAAAGAACATATGAGTACACAAAACTGTCACAACAAACAGTGGTCTTGGACTACCAGAACTGAAAAGGTTTGCTTTGCTTTGGGTTACAATCAACTTGGGTATGAAAGATTCAGACATCACATCAGAAATGGACAGCCATCACGACATTCACTTTACCGCTTCCAAACAATATTTCAAAACATGGAACAGAAATACTTTGTATCTTTTTTCCTAAATCAAATGCATTTCAGAGAAAGATGTGAAATGCCAAAATATTATATATTTTTATTAACTTTAACTTTGTAAGGATTCTTTTAAACCCTTGTGTTAGCAGTGGTTTGCAGCCCCAGAATACAGGCTGGGAAACAGGATATTTGGGGGGAAAGCATGGACAAATGAAAGCATACATTGTACTGGTCATTTGTTGCTTCGAAATTTCTTTAGCTTTTATGGTTTTAAAGTAGTAATGAATTTGGTAGATACGAAAAGCAGAGATCACAATGAATAATATAGACATTTGAATATGCCTACTTTTAGATATATGACACCTTTTTTTTTTAATATGTTTGTCACAGATGCCATGCAATATAGGATATGAACCTAATATTAAGAGTACACATTTTTTTTCTGTTTTACCGAAACCTTTGATGTAAAAAGGAAATGTTTCCAGTGAGGAAAAATACACAGAACCATATGACAAATGTTGCACAGAAGGAATGAAATGCTTTTTAACAGCAATGGATGAGCAATCTCTTGGGTTTAACAGATCTTTAGCTACAATCTTACACAACTCATTCACAATACATTGAGATCAGAAACAAGTCAACACTTGCACAGTGCTCTACCAAATTACAATTTTTATGTCTGATTGGATTGTCAGAGGGTCAGAGACAAAGAGAAGAAAGTCATCACCTGAGTACACGTGCGACATGCCTTGGACTTGTAAGTATGGTGGAGGTTGTCACTTTCAGTGTGTTATCAGTTTGTTAAATAATATATCATTCCTGATTGAGCTTGTAAATGTCATGTTATCTTTGATGTATTGTTTAAGATTTGAATATGTTTACTTTCATGAGTCTACTTTTGCCTTATTCTCAGTATTATTTTTATTTTTCTCTGTGAAGTGAACAAACGTTTGCTTTTTGTATG
This sequence comes from Conus betulinus, assembly GCA_016801955.1. Lineage (NCBI taxonomy): Eukaryota > Metazoa > Mollusca > Gastropoda > Neogastropoda > Conidae > Conus > Conus betulinus. The sequence continues at coordinate 56,327 of JADBJO010008543.1, forward strand.
ATGTTCCAGTCATCTTATTTGGATCTAGTTTTAAATGCTTTTGTAGAGTGCTGTAAGGTTACTCATACTCACAGAGTACGGAATTGCACTGTGTAAATTCCTTCATGGTTGGTGTCATTAGTATTAAATCTTTTGTCTCTGCCTTTGACTCCATCTCTCACTCGGTTCTTTTCTAACAGTCTTTTCGTTCTGTTACCATCAGTATTGACATCTGTGTGCATGTGTGTGTATGTGTGTGAGAGACATACCACACAGCGGTATCCAAATCTTTGCCCTTGTAATCAGGAATGGATCACTTGGTTTGTAAGGAGAAGGGGGAAGGGTTCAGGCAGAAGTTTAAAAAGGAGATCAAGGTTGCAAGGTGCTAAAAATGTTTGGGGAGAGAGGGATGGGGGGCAATACCTTCACCTCCACCTCTGCATCCTGAACCAGACTACTGTTGTTGTTGTTGTTGTTGTTGTTGCAGATGGTACAAATTTGTACCATCTGGTGATACTCCATTGTCATCTTAAATAGTGTGGAATGATATTCGGAATTGAAACTTAAAAAAAAAAAAATTCAGCCGGGGGAGGGGACTGGGGGATGCTCTTGAAACCAGTGCCTCCCCTCCTACCCCCTCACACCCCCTGTTTCCCCCCCCCCCCTCATCCAATGCTAAGTCTTAACAATGATTATAACTATCCACCAAAATGATTTTTCAACTGATTATTGATCTTTTTTTTTTTTAACTGATTATTGATTCACATTGCATAATGATTTTTCATTGTGGAGTTTCAATCCCTGTGACTGATGACAGATGACTTGATATGTTAGGTCAGTTTTGATGTGGTGGTGGTCTTTGTGGCCAGTGTGACCAGGAAGAGTGAAACGGACTGACTCCTACAACTGTAAACTGACCTGCATGGTCAGTTTTAATGTGGTGATCTTTATGAACAGTTTGACCAGGAAGAGTAAGACTACATCTGATTTCCCTGATATGAACTGGACATAAAAAACAAAACAAAAAAAAACAGTGTCATGACTGCCGACCATTACTGATTTAAATATTTTTTTCTGTAATGTTAATTCTCAGAATGAAATTACCATTTTTTTTCCCAGTATTTTACTACTTATTAACAAAGAAAAAAAAAATATAATATGGTTGGTCGTGCTGGGGGTTGGGGGAGGGGGAGAGAGGGATGGCGTGAATAGGCAAGAACAGAAACAAAACTGATGCTGTTTTACAGTTCCACATGTACTAATGTGAGCACAGTATCCAGTGCACATGTACTGATGTGAGCACAGTATCCAGTGCACATGTGTACAGGGCCATTTCCCACTGTTTTACAGTTTGACATGTACTAATGTGAGCACAGTATCCAGTGCACATGTGTACAGGGCCATTTCCCAGAAATGAAAAGGTGCAATGAGTTCAGAACTTTCACCCTAGAGTCGGTCATCACGTTTCTCTCCCCCCCCCCCCCCCCCCCTTCATCCCCACAGATAGAAATATTCTTTCCAAAGGTTCTCAGCTGTGCAACATGAATTGCTGAAGTCCTAAACGAAGTCCATCGAGCTCACAGCAGTGGATGATGTGTGCTGACAGGGTCAGTCAGTGTGGGGCATAATATTAATAGCCCTCACTATGGCGACGTCTTCCCTGGCCGGGGCTGTGTGTATCGGCACTGAGGTGGAGCTGGACAAGGGCGAGGCTGCCTTGAGGTGTTCCCTCCCAGTCGACGCCAGTGCCACGCGTCAGGTCATCATCGTCAAGCACTCCTCCACATCAGGCTCTGCAGGTAAATGAAAGGGAAGGAGATAACTGAGAGAGGCAGTGGGGTAAGAGACTGAAAGGAAGGGATGGGGAGAGAATGAGAGAGAGAGAGGGAGGCAATTTACACCCAGTAAAACAATTTGTGACTTGCTAGGTTCTCAAGCAAATTCATGTCGACACTCGAATACACACATATCCTAGACAAATCAAACTTCATTCAGACTACCTTTAGACATAGTTTGAAATGTTAACATTCCAGCAGAGCAGTGCTGCCATGTTGAGTTTCTTGCAGTCAACAGCTGGTACTGTACACCACACATTGCTAAGGCTGCCAGATGGAATGAAAACTGGGGGGGGGGGGGGGGGGGGGGGGAGAACTTCTTGTTCAAGTTTGGTCAAACCATGAGCCTCCCCAGCCGTTCATGATCACCATGGGTGTGTCCTCCACAGATGACGTGGTGTGGTGTGTCTTACGACTGCTTGGACATGACTCTCCCCGTCTTTTCACCTGTCCTGGACAGATGATGTGTTGTATGTTCAGAGCTGTGGACTACCAGGTCATGACTCTCCCAGCCTGTTCACCAGTCCTGGACAGACGATGTGTTGTATGCTCAGAGCCGTCGTCTACCAGGTCATGACTCTCCCGGCCTGTTCACCAGTCCTGGACAGACGATGTGTTGTATGCTCAGAGCCGTGGACGACCAGGTCATGACTCTCCTGCCTGTTCACCCGTCCTGGACAGACGATGTGTTGTATGCTCAGAGCCGTGGACTACCAGGTCATGATTCTCCCGGCCTGTTCACCCATCCTGGACAGACGATATGTTGTATGCTCAGAGCCTACCAGGTCATGACTCTCCGGCCTGTTCACCAGTCCTGGACAGACGATGTGTTGTATGCTCAGAGCCGTGGACTACCAGGTCATGACTCTCCCCGTCTGTTCACCAGTCCTGGACAGATGATGTGTTGTATGTTCAGAGCCATGGACTACCAGGTCATGAATTTCCCGGCCTGTTCACCGGTCCTGGACAGACGATGTGTTGTATGCTCAGAGCCATGGACTACCAGGTCATGACTCTCCCGGCCTGTTCACCAGTCCTGGACAGACGATGTGTTGTATGCTCAGAGCCATGGACTACCAGGTCATGACTCTCCCGGTCTGTTCACCAGTCTGGACAGACGATGTGTTGTATGCTCAGAGCCATGGACTACCAGGTCATGACTCTCACGGCCTGTTCACCCGTCCTGGACAGACGATGTGTTGTATGCTCAGAGCCATGGACTACCAGGTCATGACTCTCACGGCCTGTTCACCCGTCCTGGACAGACGATGTGTTGTATGCTCAGAGCCATGGACTACCAGGTCATGACTCTCCCCGTCTGTTCATCCGTCATGGACAGACGATGTGTTGTATGCTCAGAGCCATGGACTACCAGGTCATGACTCTCACGGCCTGTTCACCCGTCCTGGACAGACAATGTGTTGTATGCTCAGAGCCATGGACTACCAGGTCATGACTCTTCCCCTACTACTTTAAAACCATCAAAGCTAAAGAAATTTCGAAGCAACAAATGACCAATACAGTGTATGTTTTCATTTGTCCATGCTTTCCCCCCAAATATCCTGTTTCCCAGCCTGTATTCTGGGGCTGCAAACCACTGCTTACACCAGGGTTTAAAAGAATCCTTACAAAGTTAAAGTTGTTAAAAATATTCTATTTTGGCATTTCACATCTTTCTCTGAAATGCATTTGATTTAGGAAAAAAGATACAAAGTATTTCTGTTCCATGTTTTGAAATATTGTTTGGAAGCGGTAAAGTGAATGTCGTGATGGCTGTCCATTTCTGATGTGAGTCTGTCTGAATCTTTCATACCAAGTTGATTGTAACCCAAAAGCAAAGCAAACCTTTTCAGTTCTGGTAGTCCAAGACCACTGTTTGTTGTGACGGTTTTGTGTACTCATATGTTCTTTTCCCCTCTATTCTGTCTGTTTTGTTGTTCAATGCAAATCCATAGGTGCTAACAGTGACTTTGCGACATGTAAAAGTATAGTCTGATGGATCAGACTTGTACCTTCAGGGCTACACACTACTAGGACATGACTCTCTCCCTTCATTCAACACCTTGGGTGTCTTCCAAAGATGACATGTTGTATGTTAAGAGTTATACACTACAAGGACATAATCTCCCCCACCATTCACCAACACCTTGGGTGCCCTCCACAGTTACGGTGATGTTCTGCCACTGCCTACAAAGGAGGCAGACAAACCAGAGTGTGAGTCCAGCTATGGCTTCAGTCTGGTGGGTCAGCTGACTGACCAGGTGGTGGCCAAAGTGCCTGTGTCCAGGCTGAAGGACAGCGGGGACTACAAGTGTCAGCTTGGTGACCACAAGGATTTCATTCCCTGTAACATTCGCCGCT